>BLSH010523973.1:210422-243265 GCA_018402905.1 Glandirana rugosa | reverse complement strand
TTTTTTTTTTTTTTTTTTTTTTTTTTGTGAGCCAATGATGCTTGTTATCCCTGTCTGATTTCAGTCATGAGGACACATTCTATTACTGATGGCTCTGTAATCGTGATCGCATGCATTTGCCTGATTTTTGCAATGTGAGGATTTGTAAAACATTTTGTACATTTAGACATTTCAGTAGCACTGAAAGCCTATTCTGCATTACCAGTAAATTATTTTCTTGCAGCGTGGAAACCTAAGGTGCATATGTTCTGGTTTCCATTCTGTAAAGCTCCTGAAAGTAAGATCTAGGAATGGTCTATGCGGAGTAGAGCCTCGTACACACGGGACGACTATCGTACGTACTATCACCGCAAATCATATGTTGGCTGTTGTATGTAGCATACTCACTGCACTACACGATCGTACGTCCACAGAAGAACGTTCAGGTCCATGTAATTAGCATCCAGCCATTCCTGACTTTGGAGCATGCATGTTTTGCACAATACAACTTTGTTGTACCAACCGCTCTGTACACACGATACAACGGTCGTATGACAGCTTGTTGGTACGACCAAGTTTTCTAGTCTGCTCATACAACTCCCTGTACGACCGTCGTATGTTCGACTGTTAAAATCACGCATACGAACGATCGATTTCGCATACAACGGTCGTGAGTATGACCTGTTGTATACAACCGCCGGACCGTGTGTACGGGGCTTAAGACAATGGGGTGTGGTGTTGCAGGATTCAGACATGGGTTGGCTCTTCTACAGCTGTTGGAAAGATATTTACCCATGTGCTTCAGAGGCTTTGGTGTAACTGGAAGACCGTTGTGCAGACAATGTGTGCACCCTTTAATTGCTGCAGAATATGACCAACATTTGAGTAATCAAATTTATAGTTTCTGGTTGTGTACACTAATGCCTGTTTCCTTTTTTATTATAGGTGGAGCAGCTCTCCTCTAGGAATACATGTAAATCCCATCTCACAAAGATGAAGACTTGTTTGATAATTGTGATTGCTTTTTTTTAATAAAGTAAAGTGATACACCAATTTCTGCAACTTTTTTGGCTTTACTGAATTATCTGCTCTTAGTTAACAACCGCCCTATAGTCAAATGACGGCTACAGGGTGGCTGCTTAACCACTTGCCGACCGTCAACCGCAGGTTGACGGCGACAAGATGGCTCGATATCGCAAAACGCTGTCATACGACGGTGGCTGCGAGATCGTGCACTGTGGGCACGCCCGCGTGCTCATTGTGTTCCGGGGGGCCAGGGAGTGGGTGCTTTGGACTTGATCTCCGCCGGCTACCCGCGATGCGCCCCCCCCCCGCAGTGAAAGAACAGAGGTCCGTGTAAGTAAACACGGATCTCCATTCCGTGAGGTGGGGGAATGGCTGTGATCACAGCCTTCCTCTATATGGAAGCTGTGATCGCTCCCCTTCCCCTGCTAGGGCAGCCCACAGTTAGAACACACCCATACACAGTAATCGGTGCATTTTTATAGCACTGATCGCTGTATACATGCCAATGGTCCCAAAAAAAGTGTCAAAATGGTCGGACATGTCCACTGTAATATCGCAGTAGCGCTAAAAATCGCAGATCGCTGCCATTACTAGTAAAAAATAAAAACCCCAGAAATTAATGCTCATCGTCCCACTTTTGCGCAAACCAATCAAATGCCGATTGTGTTTTTTGGAAAATTGTCGCTCTTTTGTTTATAGCGGCGATCAGAAATGACGCAGAGGGGATCATAGCACCAAAAAGCTCTATTTGTGGGGGAAAAAAAGGACGCAAATTTCGCACGACCGCGAAATTGTCAGTTAAAGCGACTCCGCGCCGAATCGCAAAAAGGGCTCTGGTCCTGAAGTGTGACATCCTTCCGGGGCTGAGGTGGTTAACTCTGGGAGGGCATACTATGACGTCCTCCCATGAACGCGCGGCCTCTGAGCGAGACAAGCCAGTGGAAGTTTCGGCTTTTCTCTCCTCTCTGCACCGACTGGTGCAATGTGAGGAGAGGGGGAGAGCAGATGAAGCGCTGTGGGCAGGATATGTAGTGCCCACAGCGCTGCTATGTGACAGGCTGCAGCCCTACACCACTATTCATCCGTCCAGCCTCACCCAGGTGGCTATCCAGCTACCTGTGCTCACCCAGCCATCCCCATGGCTCATTCATGCCCATCCATGCCACTACAGTGCCTCAATAGGTAAAAGGTAGTCAAATTAGATTTGACATGTATGCCCCTAGAACACCTGACGGTGCTCCCTGCATGTTGGTCTTCTGTATGTGGCCAGGCTGTGTAAGTGTCACACGTGGTATCGCCATACTTGGAAGGAGTAGCAAAATATATTTTAGGGTGTCGTTTTTGCTAGGTACATGCTGGCATGTTAGAAATATTGGATAAATGGACAACTTTGTGTAAAGGCTTTTTTTTTTTTTTTTTTTTTCTCTCTCAAGACTCATGCCTCCTAGAATATACGTTGGTGTTTTTCTTTCCAAAATGGCATCATTTTTTGGGCGTTTCCATTGTCCTCGTGCTCCTGGACCTTCAAAAGTGCAAGAGGTAGTCTAGGAGCATAAATTAAACGTGTAATTGCTTGAACGCCTGATTCTCCCTGTATGTGGCCAGGCTGTGTAAGTCTAACATGTGTGGTATCGCCATACTCGGGAGGAGTAGTAGAATGTATTTTGGGGTGCAATTCGTGGTTTGCGAAATTGTGAGGAAAACCTGTTAATATGACAATTTTGTGAAAAAATAAATCTTCAAAAAATTCACCATGCCTCTTACTAAATACCTTGGAATGTGTACTTTCCAAAAAGGGGTGATTTGGGGGGTATTCTTTGCTGGTTTGTTGGGGTCTCAAGAAATGAGATGGGCCATCAGTACATCGGGTGTAATCAATATTCAGTGATTGGCACCATAGCTTGTAGACTCTAACCTTCACAAAGACCAAATAATATGCACAAATTTGTTTTTTTTTTTTTTTACCAAAGATATGTAGCAGTATAAATTTTGGGCAAAACTAATTTGCAAAATGTATATCAAATGAAGAAAATTTTTTTTTTTTTTTTTTTTTTTTTTTTTTCCATTTTTTTAATTTGCTCAAAAAATAAACCAGCAGTGATTAAATACCACCAAAAGAGCTCTATTTGTGTGAAAAGGACACATTTTATATGGGTACAGTGTTGCATGAGTAATTGTCATTCAAAATGTGAGCACTGAAAATTGGTCTGGTTAAGGGATTTAAGTGCCCAGTGGTTAAAGTTGGTTTGGTTCAAAAGTTGCATTTCCTTTTTTCTAAGGAGCCTGCAGAGCATTGCACCTTTTGATTAGCAGATAATGGGTGCAATGCCAGGAGCCTGTAATCGACTATCTGCCTGTACCTCTTGTATGACCAGGCAGGAAGATCGATTAACTACAAGGACGCTCGGCACCCTTGCAGTTTGAGACGCATCTGCCGCAATGGATGATGGTACTTGTAGTCTATTCCTAACAATGATGTTGCTTGTCTTTTTTATGGGCCGGTAGTGTTTGGGGAAATGTGACTGGGGAGTGTGCATTCTGACACTACCCAGAACATTCTGCCATGTGACTGGTTTGGGAAGGTGCTGCATGTATAGAAGTTTGTTCCTGCAACAGCCTTAGTGACCATTATTTAGTTTGTATCTCCTGAAGGGAGGTCTGCAATACAGAAGGCAGTGGGCATTTTAGTCTGCTTTAAAGTTGGTGCACTGGAACGATTAAATGACCAGTTCCCATGAGAACACTTTAAACTATGGACTTTCACTTAAGTGCTGGAGCACTTTATTGGTGAATTTTCACTTGCCTTTGTTAGTCTTGTGCAAGTGCCACAAATCCTAATGAAGTTGTGCAGCTTCTTGTGATGGTGTGGCAACTATGCTGCACGACTGAGTTCAGAGCATAGTTGCCAATCATGTAAGCTGTGCCTGCTCCACTAAAGTTAGGTGAGAAGATGTTGAAGGGGGCGTGGCAGTTGAGGAATAATACTGCATGTTTCTGTAGCACACTGGAAGTTCATGCATTGCAATGAGCTGTGCTGATCTCTGTGCTGGAACACATTACACTGCCCCCTCATTGTAGAATCAAGTGAATGAAGTGTGGGGGGGAGGGGGTTTACAATCCTCAAACCTTGGGTTCGCCATCCTAAACGTTTTTTTTCTGTGCGTTATCCCTTTGTGGATACCCTGTTGCAGAAGTAGAAGTCTCCAGTGTACCCGTCTGAACAAGGCGACCACTATTCCGATGGAGGGCTCTCCATCCTTTAAGGATCCGGCCGATAGGAGGATGGAGGCGGTATCCAAGGCAATGTTCCTGGTCGCAGGGTCGGCCATTCGGCTGGTGCTGGCTTCGGTGCTGGTGGCACAAGCACTTACGGAATGGGCGGCCATTGTGCACTAGGGTTTGGTGACTCTCCAGGCCCCTCTGGAAACTGTGCAGATGACGGACCAGCTGATTCAGGGTCTTGAGTACCCCTGTGATGTGGCTCCCATGCTGTCGAAACTGTCCATGTTCGCAGTCATTAGATGTCTGCTGTGGCTTAGATGTTGTTCAGGAGACCAGGCTTCAAAGAAGGGCCTGACGGACATGCCGTTTTTTGGGCCTCCTTGGATGGATGAGATCATCAAGGATTACACTGGGGGGGGGAAGAGTACGGTCCTCCCTCCCAGAGCCTAGAAGGGGCAAGGAGCCCCGGCATAGGGCGGGCCCTTCCTTCCCTACTCGGAGGGGGTTTTTTCGTGCGCCTCGAATGAGGTGGCTCAGCCCGCTAAGGCCTCTGTGGGGCCAGAAGCATCCCTGGCAACGTAAGGCCAAGAACGCTCTGTGATGGCGGCGCTTCGTCAGGGAGACTTGGACATCAAGGATGTGTAATCTGTACGTGCCCATATGTGCGCGCCACCAGCACTCTTTGCGGTAGGGGATCTCCACTACCAGTTTGTGGCCCTTCCGTTCGGTCTGGCCTCAGCCCCGCGGGTCTTCACCAAGCTCTTGGCCCCCAGTGCTGGCTCTGCTGCAGCAGAGGGGCATAACAGTGGTGGCATATCTCAATGACCTCCTGTAGGCGGAGTCGGCCTCAGCCTTGAGGGAAAGTGTGGACGTTACCCTCAGTTTCCTGTAGGACTTCGGCTGGGTGATCAATCTTCCGAAGTCGGTACTGACTCCGTCGCACCGGTTGGAATATCTGGGCTTGGTCCTAGACACGGAGCTGGCGAAGGTGTTTCTCCCTGCTGCCAAGGTGTTGACGCGCCAAGTTGCGATGCGGGCCCTGCTGTCCCAGCGGTGGTCCTATCAGATTTTGCATGAGGGTGTTGGGGCTGATGGTCTTCACCTTCGAGGCGGTGCCCTATGCCCAGAGTCACACCCAGTCCCTGCAGCAGGCAATTCTCCTCTGGTGGGACAAGTCTGTTTATCCCTGGATCGGGTGTTCAGGTTGGATCACCGGACCCGAGGTTCCCTCGCCTGGTGGCTGGGGAAGTTGTTGGCATGGATGGTGGTCATGATGGATGCCAGCCTATCCAGTTGGGGAAAGGCGGGGGCTGTTGTCGACCCAAGGCTGCTGGTCCCCGGAGCAGTCCTGTCTCCCGATAAATGTGCTGGAACTTCGAGTGATCAGGCTGGTCGGGGAGGTTGCATGGTCGTCCTGTACGGGTCCAGTTAGACAATGCCACGGCTGTGGCTTATGTGAATAATCAGGTCGGAATGAGGAGCGCAGCATCAGAAGTAGCCCACATTCTGAGGTGGGCAGAGCTTCACGTGCTGGCAATCTCCACCGTTCACATTCCGGGCGTCAAATTGGCAGGTGGACTACCTCAGTTGCCAGAGGCTGGATCAGGGAGAGTTGTCCCTGCACCCGGAGGTGTCCTGCCAGATTTGTCAAAAGTGGGGCACGCTAGACATGGACCTCTAGCGTCCCGGCTCAATCGGAAGGTGTAGGCCTTCGTGAGCAGAACAAGGGATCTTTTGGCAGACGCGGTGGATGCCCTCGTGGCTTCGTGGTCTTGGTACCGACTGCTCTATGCCTTCCCTCTGCTTCCGCTACTCCCGTGCCTACTGCGCAGGATAGAGGCGGAAGGGATCCCAACCATTCTGGTAGCGCCAGATTGGCCTCGGTGGTCGATGTTCCCCGGCGGCTCCTGCTTTGTGAGGACCTATTTTCACAGGGACCCATCTTGCACCCTGCTTTACGCAGAAAGTGGCCTTCCTGGTGGCGATTACATCTGCTCGGCGGGTGTCTGAGCTGGCGGCTCTGTCCTGTAGGTCCCTGTACTTGTTCCTACATAGGGAAAAGGCAGTTATGCGCCCTTCTTCCTTCTTACCGAAGGTGGTTTCTTTCACATTGAGGACGTATCCTCCCTTTGTTGTGTCCATGCCCGTGTCATCCTAAGGAGGTTGCTTTGCACTCCCTGAATGTGGTTAGGGCTCTGCGGGTGTATTTGACGGCCACGGCCTCTTGTCGGCTGCGCTTTTTGTCGCGGGGGATGGCGGCCTCGTCGGCCACTATTTCCCGTTGAATGGCAGACGGTGACCTGTGTGTAAGCTGTTCGGGGCCAGGAGCCCCCCTTTCCGGTCACGTCTCTCTCTGCCAGGGCAATTAGTACTTCCTGGGCTTTCCAATACCAGGCATCAGTTTCTCAGGTGTGCAAATCGGCCACTTGGACCTCGGTGCACACTTTTTCAAAGTCTTACAGTTGAGGCTGCAGCATCTTCAGATGCTGCTTTTGGCCGCAAAGTTTTGCAGGCGGTGGTGTGAGGTGGATCTGGCACATCCTGGAGAACTCTTCTGTTGGGTACTGTTGCCCACCCCTCGTGACACTGCTTTGGGACATGCCAGAATAAGAGGCTGCGTCTGTCAATGAACGGAAGAGAAAATAGGATTTTTTTTGACTTACAGTAAAATCCTTTTCTCTGAGTTTATTGACAGACGCAGCACCCACCCCCTCTGAGTTTGGACTGCTTGTTACGAACTGAGTTGCTGGGCAGGAGGGGTTATACCAAGTGAAGATTGCCTCCTGGGAGGGACTGTCTAGTTCAGCTAAAAACATGTTTTAACTAGTCTACTTTTAGTGAAAGGTGCATGAACCCAAACTGTACCAAACTTTGGGTTGTCTGTGACCTGAACCCAGACATTTGAAATAGGTTTGGGTACTTGATCACGCGTGTTGAATAGCTGCAGGGCAGCCAATCAACAAGCGTTTCACTGGTTTGCCCTTAGAAGCCATGCCTACCAATGGCATGGCTGTGATTGGCCAGTGCATCATGTGACCCAGCCTCTTTATAAGCTGGAGTCACTTAGTGCTGCATGTCACATGCTCTCTGGGTGGTGTAGGGAGAGCATGCTGCCGATGCTGTGAGGGACAGATTGCAGATATAATAACATCTCATGGATCTGATTGTGGACTAGGTAGAGATATCCACTGCTTTGAGGGACAGATTGTTCTGTAATGCAGGATCAGATCTGCAATCTGATTGCAGACTAGGTAGAGATTACTACTACTGCTTTTAGGGTCAGATTGCAGATCAAATAGCATCTCATCCTGCATTACAGAACGATCTGACTGGACTAGGTAGAGTCTGTTTCTTAGAGGGACAGATTATTGTTCTATAATCGTCTCCTAGCTCTAAAGGGAGAGGGTCCTGTAGAAGAATAATAATGCATTTTTTTTGTATTAATAAATACTGCTCCATAGTACATTTGTGGGCAGAATGAGGAGTGTGTCAAATAAGCGGTGTGGTGTTGGTGAAGCTCCTGTTGGAAGGAGAGGACATGGTCAATCTGTGCCAACTGCATGCACAAATGAAACGCCTTCCTCAGGTAGTTGACAGAACCGTCAACGTTATATGGTAGGCCCGAATGCTGCTCAACAAATGGTGAGGCCAGAAGAAGTACAGGTGATAGTAGATTGGGTGGCTGACAATGCCTCCAGTTCCTTCATGTTGCCTCCCTCCTGGTCCCTTGATAAAAGCTCAGAGTTGGCACCTGAACTCCATGGCCATCTGTCTTTCACCTTAGCTCCTTGTAAATTAGCCAAGCAGCCTTAACCCTCAAGTCATGCAACAGACTCTTATGCTTTTTGATGACTCTCCTGGTGTGCTTTCCTTGGGCCATTCACATAACGCTGCCCCAGAAGTGGAAGACATTGAGTGCACTGATGCCCAACCACTTCTGCTGCAGGATGAAGACATGGAAACACCAGCGCAGCATGTCTGATGAGGAAACACAGGTGCCAACTGCTGCAGCTTTCTTTAGTGTGCAGACTGACAAGGAGGGCAGTGGTGGAAGATGATGTGGAGGATGATGAAGTCCTAGACCCCACATGGAATGAGGGTCATGCGAGTGACGTGTGGAGTTTGGAGGAAGAGGTGGTAGTCGCACAGAGGCACCAGCACAGCAAAAGAGGAAGCAGGTTGCAAAAGCGAAGCGAGCATTCCCTAGACAGTAGGCCTGCTACTACCCACAGCACCCAGGGACCTAGCACATCAAAGGCATTCCCCCCCCCCCGCATGGCAGTTCTTCAGACAAAGTGCTGACGACAAGACACGAGTGATTTGCACGCTGTGCAATGATAGCCTGAGGCGAGGCCTAAATGTTCTGAACCTGAGCACAACCTGTATGGTCAGGCATCTAAATTCAAGGCACAAGCTGCATTGGAATAATTACCTCAAAATCCAAGAAAGGTCTCAGCCTCCTCCTGCTTCCTCTTCTGCTGCTGCCTTGGCTTTTTCCTCCACCTCTACAGTGCCACCCAGCAAACAGATCATGTGACAGCAACGCCACCATGTCTGCCATCGTCCCCAAGAATTTCCACACAGTCCCATGGAAGCTTACAGCTCTCCATCTCCCAAACACTGGAGAGAAAGAGGAAATACCCACCCGCCCACCTGCGATCCCTGGCCCTGAATGCCAGCATTTACAAATTCCTGGCCTTTGAAATGCTGTCATTCCGTCTGGTGGACACGGACAGTTTTAAAAACCCGATGGCGGTGGCTGTCCCACAGTATGTGGTTCCCAGCCACCACTACTTTTCCAGGCGAGCCATCCCTTCCCTGCACAAACAAGTCGGGGACAAGATCAAGTGTGCACTGCGCAATGCCATCTGTGGCAAGGTCCACATAACCACTGATACATGGACCAGTAAGCACGGGCAGGGACGCTATATCTCGCTAACTGCACACTGGTCAAATATAGTGGCGGGTGGGCCTGAGGCGGCTAGCCATTGGGCGCATGTCCTTCCGCCACCGAGGATTGCAGGGCATTTCTCTTTGCCTTCTGTTGCCTCCTCCTACTGCGCTTCCTCCTCCTCTACCACCTCCTCATCCGCTCAGCGTAACACCTTCACCACCAACTTCAGCACATCCAGGGGGAAATGACAGCAGGCTGTTTTAAAACTGATATGTTTGGGGGATAAACCCCACACTGCGGTGGTGTGCGACAATGGGCGAAATCTCTTAGCGGCTCTGGGCCTAGCTGGTTTGACGCACATCCCTTGGGGCATGTGCTGAATTTGGTGGTACAGAAATTTATAAAAAAAAACTACTCGGATATGTCAGAGCTGCTGCAGAAAGTGTGGGCCATCTGTGCGCACTTTCAGCGTTCTCACCCTGCTGCTTGCCTGTCTGCGCTGCAGTGGAACTTCGGCCTTCCCGCTCACCGCCTCCTATGCGACATGCCCACAAGGTGGAACTCCACCTTGCACAAGCTGGAGAGACTGTGCGAGCAGCAGCAGGCAATAGTGGAGTTTCAGCTGCAGCAGGCACGGGTCAGTCACTCTGCGGAACAGCACCACTTCACCACCGAGTGGGTTTCCATGCGAGACCTGTGTACCGTATTGCGGTGTTTCGAGTACTCCACCAACATGGCCAGTGCCGATGACACTGTTCTCAGCGTTACTATCCCACTTCTATGTCTCCTTGAAAAAACACTTTGGGCAATGATGGAAGAGGATGTGGCACAGGAGGATGAGGAGGAGGAAGAGGGGTCATTTCCACGGTTATCAGGCCAGTCATTCACAAGTGGCTCGGAGGGTGGGTTCCTGCACCAGCATAGGCCAGGTAAAAAATATTCAAGCCAGGGCACAGTTCTGGAGGAGGAGGAAGATCATGAGGAGGAGGAACTGCAGCAGGGTGGCACCCAACGCAGCGCGTGGTAGCGTGGCTGGGGGGGGATACACCTCCCACAGAGGACAGCTTGTCTTTGCCTCTGGGCAGCCTGGCACACATGGCCGACTACATGCTGCAGTGCCTGCGCAATGACAGCTGAGTTGCCCACATTGTAACTTGTTCTGATTACTGGGTGGCCACCCTGCTGGATCCCCGTTACAAGGACAACGTGCTGTCATTAATTCCCTCCCTGGAGCGTGAGAGGAAGATGCGCGACTACAAGCGCACACTGGTAGATGCGCTGCTGAGGGCATTCCCAAATGACACCGGGGGCTCAGTGGAAGCACAAGGCGAAGGCAGAGGAGGAAGAGGCTGACAACACAGCTGTGGCACCGCCAGCACCTCAGAAGGCAGGGTTAGCATGGCCGAAATGTGGCAAAGCTTTGTCAGCAGCCCGCCACAACAGACAGCACCACCAGCTGATAGGCAAGGTCTTAGCAGGAGGCAGCATTTCAGCAACATGGTGGAACAGTATGTGTGCACATGCCTACACGTACTGACTGATGGGTCTGACCCATTCAACTTCTGGGTCTCCAAATTGGGCACATGGCCTGAGCTTGCCCTTTATGCCTTGGAGGTGCTGGCCTGCCCTGCAGCCAGTGTATTGTCTGAACGTGTGTTTAGCACGGCAGGGGGCGTTATCACAGACAAGCGCAGCCGCCTGTCCACAGCCAACGTGGACAAGCTAACGTTTATTAAAATGAACCAGGCATGGATCCCACAAGACTTGTCTGTACCTTGTGCAGAATAGACATTTAGACCGGCCTCACACAGCCATTGGTATACTTGTTTTTTTGAATATGTCTCAATATTTTGGGGGCTACCCCAATTAGAAAAAAAAAAACAAACAACAAAAAGTGTTAGCTACTTCCTCCTCCTCCTCCACCACCACCACTTCCACCTACACTGCCATGGTCACAGCCTAGTCAACCTCTAGGCTCCTACTCCACATCCACCCCCCCTTCCCATTTTTATTTGATTTTCAAGTTATTTTCCCTATCCCCATTTTTTGTAGGGCACTTGTCCTACTCTTAGCCCCATTTTACTTCCTTTTGCAGCCCTGTAGCACTTGCCAGGACTTTTTTATAGCCATTTTTGTGCCGAAAAGTTCGGGTCCCCATTGACTCCAATGGGGTCCGGGGTCAAGTTCGGTACCGAACCCAAACTTTTTCGCGAAGTTCGGCCGGACCCCCGAACATCCAGGTGTTCGCTCAACTCTACCCACATGTCAAGAATAAGAAGCTGCGTCCGTCAATGAACTCAGAGAAAAGGATTTTACGGTAAGTCAAAAAATCCTGCCTGTTGGCTTTCACTAGCGCCACTCTGCTCCTCTCCCCCACTGCTTCAATATGATCTGATCATTATATCATCCCGTCACATAAAAATCTATCCTAGCGCCTGTGCTTTATAAAAAGCCAATTTCCCAAAACGTCTATCAGGACAGCACCCAAGAGATCATGACTCCTCCTCCCAACAGGAAACACCTCACCATTCAGAGTTCAAAAGGAGGCCTCCACGCCAATAACCTTCAGTTTTGTTTCCTCCAGCTGGGAGGAACACCTCTGGTGAGGGGCCATGATTTCTCAGGTCTGTCCTGGGAGACTAGACTCTCACCTCCATTCTTGGCTGCTGGAGATTGTGACCCTCCCACCTGCTCAGAACTGACTGGTCCATGGGCTCCCCCCCCTTCTGAGCTCGGGGATAGCCTGTACTGGCAGAAAATGTGGCCCCTTATTATTGGCATCAAACGGCTTGTGGTGGCCCGCCAGTTTCCCGCAATACAGCGGGCTGATGGCGGCAGGTTGTGGTGCTGCCATGTTTCTGGTGGTAATAGCCGCTCCTGTGTGTTCACAGGAAGGGGCAGGCGTTATTTCCAGCCGCAAAGCGCAAGGGTAGAGGGCAGGGTCACCTGGTGCCCTTTTTTAATGTTCCAGGTAGGCACGGTGGCGTTTTTGAGTCTGGAACCGGCTGCATCATGCGACTGCAGTGTGCTTTGCCAAGGAGGATTCAGATGAGGAAGAAAATTAATCTGATGCAACTACTAAATTCAAGTTATCGCTTGAAGTAGGAGGTCTCCTGAAAGTGATTCATTCTACTCTAGGCATAGAGGAAGAAAAGAGCTCACTTTACATGACCGCATGTATGTGGGTCTAGAGGACTCTAAAAGCCACACATTTCCAGTCCATTCAGTTATTTCAGAAATTATTAAAGAATGGCTGGAGCCGGAGAAGAATGTTTTGGAGGTCACTCCCTGAAGACGCCTACTAGGTGAAACATACGTCAGAGAAGTCCCAGACATTAGACTTCCGGGTTTAAGGTGTCCCTATAGCCCCTAGAGCGAAGAAACCGTTGTGTCAGAAGTGCGTGGACAGATTAGTAGCAAAAGAATCGCAGAACTACTTCAGGGACGTGCTTAGTACATTTAAAAAGGAAATAAAGGGCACTATTGCACAGTTGCAAGCAGCCATCAAAAAACTGGAGGGCTCTACCGGCACGGACCAGAGTAGCATACCCTCCACCAGTAAGATGACCACCCAGGCAGAAAGCGGGGAAGAGCAGGATCCCCAGAGCCAGGAAGTGGGTTGGAGGAGTCCAAGGCAGAGTAAGAAGAGGGACTATGCCCGGACTCAGATGACCCGGATTCGGAGTCAGAAGGCACACTGTTTCCCTCAGAAGATACTGAGAGTCTCCTAAAAGACGTAGCAGATACCCTAGGTATCAAGGGAAAGAAAGTCGCAGAGCTCACGTTGCATGACAAAATGTACAAAGGGCTGCAACCTATCCACCAGGCCCTCAAAGATTTGGTTAAGAGGGAGTGGCGCGAACCAGAGAAACTCTTCACGCCGGCAGCTGTGAAACGCAGATACCCATTCGAGAAGGAGGACACTAAGGCTTGGGCTAAATGCCCCTAGGTAGATTCCTCCCTAGCTCGGGTTGCAAACAAGACAGATCTAGCCTTTGATGACGCAGGGACTCTCAGTGACCTTATGGATAAAAAGATAGAAGCGATGCTCAAAAGATCATGGGAAGCAGGCGCTGCAAACCTAAATCCGGCCACAGTCTCGACCTGCACAGGACGTACTCTTCTGATCTGGTTGAACCAGTTGCAAGAATTACTGGAGGGAGATACACCTAGAGAAGCATTGGCCCAGACTATCCCTTCTCTAATCAGAGCAGCCTCCTTTCTGGCAGACGCCTCAGCAGAAACTGTAAGGGTGGCATCAAGAATGACAGCTCTAGTGAATTTGGCCAGAAGGGCCCTATGGTTGAAAGCCTGGGGAGGGGACATCCCCTCCAAGAGCAGGTTATGCAGGATTCCTTATTCAGGGGATCTACTGTTTGGGGCCGAACTGGAGTCCATACTAGATAAGACGGCAGCAAAAAACAAGGGATTTCCCCTATCTAAAAAGAAACAGGGCAAAACCCCTTTTTGTCAGCCCAGGAAGTTTGACAAACAAGGGCCAAAGAAACGCTGCCAGCAAAATTGGGGTCAGCAAAATTGGCAACGGAATAAAAAGGGGAAGGGAGACTTCATCCTCAAACCCTCAAGTCAAAAGAATAAAACACGACGATCGACGGGTAGGAGGCAGGCTGGCAAGGTTCTCTCCAGCATGGGAAAGCATCAAAACAAATTGATTTTTGCTACGCACCATAACAGAAGGTTACGCGTTGGAACTTGCCAGTCTCCCCCCTACAAAATACTTAGTGACTACTATGCCAAAGGAAAAAGACGCAGCAGATGCATTTCTGGAATCCATTCAAGATCTACTGACACAAGGGGTGGTGTTCCTTGTTCCTCAGGGGAAAGAAGGAACGGGAGTCTACTCCCACTTGTTTCCAAGGAAGAAGCAATCGGGGAAGATGAGTCTAATCCTGAACCTAAAAGCCTCAACAGGAACATAATATACAAAAGGTTCCGAATGGAGTCCATCTACTCCGTCAGAAACATTCTTTTGGAGGGAGTGTTCATGGCCACGATAGACCTTCAGGATGCATATCTGCATGTGCCCATAAAAAGCACGCATCAAAAATATCTGCGTTTTGCGATACAGGGGCCAGCAGCCACGGTGCATCTGCAATACACTGCCCTGCCCTTTGGGATCTCCTCTGCACCAAGATCCTCTCAAAAATCATGGCGGAAGCTCTGAGGGATCTCAGGCTAAAAGGCATAGGAGTCATTCTGTATTTGGACGACCTACTATTCTTTGCGGAATCAGCAACATCCCTGGAGACCAACCTCTGGACAAGCATGTCCTACTTACAGGAACTAGGGTGGTTAATAAACACCAAAAAGTCACAACTCTCCCCCAGTCAAAGAGTAACCTATTTGGGTTACATAATAGACTCAAAGAAGACAAAAATATTTTTGCCAGAAGACAAGATTGTGAAAATCACGGAGGCTATCACTTCTCTCCTAGAAGTCAATGTAATGACGATCAGGAGAGGGATGGCAGTTCTGGGACTAATGTCGGCCTCCATACCAGCCATCACATGGGCACAAATCCATATGAGACCACTGCAGAATTATATTCTGTCTCGATAGGACGGCAACCCATCATCTTTGGACAACAGTATTCCACTACCACACACGGTCAAGGAATCTCTGCATTGGTGGCTAAAACCACTTTGGTACATAGAAGGGCGCAGATGGGCACAAAGCAATCCGGTGCAGATCACCACGGATGCCAGCTCCTTGGGATGGGGGGGCTAACAAGGAGATCCACTGTGCTCAAGGGGAATGGGACTCTGGAATGTCGCAAGCCTCATCGAACACGAGGGGGCTAAAAGCGGTGCAGGAAGTACTTTTAGCATTCCATCCAGCTATCCAAAGGAAAGATGTCCGCATCCAGTCGGACAACGCCACGACTGTGGCTTATCTAAACCGACAAGGAGGAACAAAATCGCCACAGCTAATGACGCTAACAGAGTCTATTCTTCTGTGGGCAGAGGCGTACAAACAATACTTTAGCAGATTTCCTAAGCAGGAAAACGGTGAAACAGACAGAATGGCCATTACACCAGGAGATCTTCTTGTGGGTTACGGGGATATGGGGAACACCCGAAATAGACCTGTTTGCCTCAAAGGCAAACACAAAGCTCCCGAGATTCTTTTCAATGGACCCTTTAGATGGCAACAGCGGGATAGAGGCAATCAATCAAGCATGGGATTTCCGGTTAGCATATGCATTCCCACCGACCGCGCTGCTTCCAAGAGTATTGCAAATCAAGAAGGAGAAAGCTACGGTAATTCTCATTGCCCCCTTCTGGCCACAGAGAGCTTGGTTCAGCCATTTGACAAACCTCAACACAAAGCCACAGTTAACACTGCCGGACTGACCGGACCTCCTAACTCAGGGACCAGTCAGTCACCCGGGGCACAAAATTTTCAAGCTCTCAGCTTGGTTCCTGAGAGGATGAAACTGCAAGAAAGCATTGTCAGAGTCATCGACACCATCTTGGCAAGCAGAAAGCCTGTTACCAGGGCTGTATACGAAAAAGTAAGAAAGAAATTTACTTCCTGGTACAACGCCAAGGGAGTCGCAGGTAGGAAGTTGATCCCGGCAGTCCTGGACTTTCTACAAGAAGGAGCGGATAAAAACCTGGCAACTAGCACTCTGAAAGTACAGGTAGTAGCCCTGTCTTCCTTCACAGACCTCAAACTAGCAGAGGACCCGCTAATCAACAGGGTCCTACTCTCACTTAGAAGATCCAGACCAGTAAAATTGAGTGAGACCCCGTCAAGGGATTTAGCCATAGTACTAAAAGGGTTCCTTTCTGCACCATTTGAGCCTCTGGAGGCGACGGCGGACAAATTTCTCACGCTGAAAACAGCGCTTCTGGTAGCTCTGGTTTCAGCCAGGAGGGTAAGTGAAATACAAGCCTTGTCAATGCTAGAGCCTTACTGCGAAATACACACGGACAGAATTATACTTTCCCCAGACCCCACATTCCTACCAAAAGTGTAGTCTAGCTTCCATAGAACCCAGAAAGTGATCACCCCGTCCCTGCCGATATCCATGGGCAGCGGAGATGGGGAGGTCTATGACAAACTGGGCATAAGAAGAGTACTCATTGCGTACTTAGAGAGGACTAAAGATTGGCGGAAAACCACATCGTTATTCGTCCTCCACACAGGAAAAAACAAGGGTAAGCGAGCCTCCAAGAGTACCATCAACAGATGGATAAGAATGGCCATTCATATGGCCTACAAAGCGCTCCTGCGCTTTGTAGGCCATATGAATGGCCATTCTTATCCATTGAGTTCCTACTCAAGGGCCCTACAAGTATCAAGGCCCACTCAACCAGAGCCTGGGCCACGTCGGCTGCAGAGAAGGCTGGATCTTCACCTGAACAGATCTGCAGGGCAGCAACATGGTCGAGCTTTGGTACCTTTGTGAAACATTACCATATCAATCGGCTGTCCAGTCATGACCAGTCCTTCGGACGCAAAGTGCTCCAGTTCTTCTCCCCACCCTAGTAAGTATTGCTTGAGATATCCTCTCAGATGCTGGTAAACTCTTTTTCTAAGACATCTTCCAGGGCAGCACTAGTTCCCACCCTGGTGTTTATGCAGGAAGATTATGGGGACGCGATAGCTTACTTGAAGTCCTTCGGTGCTTTAATAATACTGAGGCATGCAGGTAAGACTGACATTTTTATAATGGTGGACTAATGTGTTTCCTGTTTTAGGGAGGAGGAGCCTATCTCTTGGATGCTACCCTGGAAGACGTCTTAGAAAAAGAGATTACCGGGTACCTAACTTTTATTTTCTATTTTTCCAGACAGGATTGTTCTGAAAACTGACCCTAATTTCTTGCCGAAGGTCGCTTCTTCCTACATTTTGCTCTAATCTGGCGGGGAAGAAGGAAGAGGAATTTCATACCATGGATGTTAAGAGAGCAGTTTTGAGTTTAGAAGCCACAAAGGACTTTAGACGTTCTACTGCATTATTTGTTACATAGGCTGGTACCGGGAAGGGAAAGCAAGCTACTAAAGGAACCATTGCCAGATGGTTAAGAATGGCTATAACGGAGCCCTACTCTTTCAGGACTAAAGAGCCCGGTGGGAATTCAGGCTCATTCTACAAGAGCTTTAGCGGTGAGTTGGGCCGAGGGAGCTGGTGCCACCCCCGAACAGATTTGCAGAGCGGCCACATGGTCAGGTTTGACGACCTTTGCCCGTCACTATAGGTTAAATCTCTTGACGGCACAGGACCTGGCTTTTGGTAGGAAAGTCTTGCAGGCCATTCTCCCATCCTAATGGGGGTAAGTCTCAATTGTCCTCTCTGGTGCTGTCCTGAAAGACGTTTTGGGAGAAAGCGAGCTAGACTTACCGGTAACTTGTTTTCCAATAGTCTTTCAGGACAGCAATAACCTGCCTTGTTTTTAATATTGCTGTATACTATGACATAACTGTTGTGTTTCAGCCGCGGCTGGAGGTTCTCTACAAACAACTGGAGGTTATTGGCGTAGAGGCCTCCTTTTGACCTCTGAATGATGATGTGTTTCCTGTTGGAGGAGGAGCCATGATCTCTCGGGTGCTGTCCTGAATATACTATACTGGGTTATACGCCACCTATAGGTCAATGGATACTGGTAATCAAATAAAAACAGACAGCAAGTTCCCCCCTCCTATATAACCCATCCCACACTGGGAACACTTCAGTTTTTTTTCACCAGTGTCTTGAAGGTAGATGGTCACATCTACAGCTCTGTGGAGCCTCTATGCTGGTTCCCACACAGGTTCTTTTAAAATCAGGGATAGCCTTCATACTGGATCCATTTCAAATGGCATTAAGCTGAGATAAATGGTACCCGGGCATCGCTAAGAAGACAGATGAAACTGCAAGGTTTTGCCTGTAAGCGATCATATATAGCGCTGGATCCTGCATGTAGGTAAACCTGGAACACTGAACCAAGGTATGCCTGCAGGGTGCTATACAGGTCCAAGGGAGTGGATCCTCAGAATGGGTATCCGGTCCTTGAGACAAAGCCCGCTGTGATGCGTGAAGGTTGGGCCTTCAGTCTCCTCCAGGCACTGCGACAAGGAATGATAAGTAATCCCCAATGGGGATAATGTTACTGAACCCAGCTGGCTTCCTCCAAACATAGGAAAATTACCAGTTACACTTACCGGTAACGGTGTTTCTGGGAATTCTTCCAGGCGGCACAGCTGAGAGATGACTGGTCTCACCTGGACAGGAAACACAATCAAGAACAGAGTTTAAAAGGCCCCACCCACCCTCCCTTTGCCCCTCAGTTAAGACAAAGTATTAGCCCACACCGGTGCAAGAGTGTATCCTTCTGTGCCAACAAACAACACCAACACATAAACGGGTGGGAAGTAGGCCTGCCGTCATGGAAGAATTCCCAGAAACACCGTTACTGGTAAGTGTAACTGGTAATTTTCTCCAGTCATTCTTCCAGGACGACACAGCTGAGATGATGAGCAAGGAGCTCAGGCCTACCTTTAGGGTGGGACCACTGCCTGCAGGACTTTTCTACCGAACGCCAGGTCCTGAGGTGACAACAACTCAACCCTGTAGTGCCTCAGGAATGTGTTCTTGCTTGTCCACGTGGCCGCTTTACAAATCTGGTCAATCGAGGCGCCCGCTTTTTCAGCCCAGGAGGTCGCCAGAGACCTAGTGGAATGAGCTTTCAATCAAGCAGGGGCTGGTTTACCCACCTGCTCATAAGCCACTAAAATTACCTGCCTTATCCACCTTGCCACGGGCGACTTAGATGCCTGGAGACCCTTCTTCTGACCCCAGAAATTAATCAGCAAATGGTTAGACCTTCTAAAACCTCTGACTCGGTCTAAGAAAATTAACAGACAACGTCTAACATCCAAAGTGTGGAAACTTGTTTCCCTCTCATTATGGGGACTTGCGCAAAATGAGGGGAGAACAATCTCCTGGTTCCTATGGAACTGTGAGGCCACCTTTGGGAGGTATAGGGGGTCCTGTCTAAGTATCACCCTGTCCTCTAAAATCAACAAAAAGGGCTCTTTAATTGTCAGAGCCTGTAAGTCACCTATCCTTCTGGCTGAGGTAATCACCAGAAGGCCATTTTGAGAGAAAGTAACTTAAAAGACGTCTGAGCTACTGGCTCAAATGGTTCTCTAGTTAGGGTATCCAGTACCAAGGATAAATCCCACGGTGGAAACCTCTTTGATCACACCGGGGTTACCAATTCTCTGGCAAACAAAAATATTTTTATGAGCGGGTCCAGGGCTAGCCTATCTAAAAATACTGATAGGGCTGCCACCTGGACCCTGAGGGTCTTGAATGCCAGACCCAGATCCACTCCATCCTGGAGAAAATCCAGAAAGGATGGAATAGCCTGTACTGGGACTTCTCTCGCTGAACACCAGACTTTGGCGTATATGCGCCTGGTGACCGGCTTCCTGCTCAACAGGAGAGTATCAATTACTTTTTCTGAGCACATTTTTTCTCCAAGGAGCTCAAGCACCAGGGACAGGAACTCTGGATCGGGATGAAGCACCGGTCCCTGACAGAGGAGATCCTGTCTGAGTGGTAGATGAAGAGGAGGGGCGACTGACCACCTCTTCAGAGTGGGAAACCACGCCCTCCTTGGCCACCAAGGTGTGATCAGAACGAGACAGACACCTGTCCGGCTTAGCTTCTGCAGTACCCTGGGGATGAGAGCAAGGGGAGGAAATGCATATGCCAGGCCGAAGTCCCACCTGTAGGCTAGGGCATCTACCCCCTCGGACTCTAATTCCCTGGCGAGAGAGAAAAACCTAGGATCTTCCTGTTTCCTCTGGAGGCAAACAGGTCCACCTATGGAGAGCCAAACTACTGTTTTGTCGCAGAGTTCCCATTCCCCTTGTTGAATGGGCCGTCTGCTCAGATAGTCTGCTTCCACATTGTGCTCTTCCCTTATGTGAACTGCAGAAATTGAAGGTATCCTTCTTTCTACCCACTTGAGGATATCCTGCGCCAGCTTGGCTAGCTTTTGGGACTTGGTTCCCCCTTGGTGGTTCAGGTAGGCCACGGCAACTACGTTGTCTGAGAATACCTGAACCTCCCTGTCCTGGATCCGATCCCTGAACACCTTCAGTGCCTCTCCGACTGCCAGGGGCTCCCTGAAGTTGGAAGATGCCCTGCTCTGGGCCTGATCCCAGGATCCCTGGGCTCGAAGGTCTTCCAGGTGGGCCCCCCACCCCCAAGCGCTCACATTGGTAGTAACGCTTAGAGGCTTTTGTTGGGTCCAGGGATGACCATCTAACCCCCACCCTGGACTGAGCCACCATCCCAGTGTTTCTGTTACCTTCCCCAGGAGAGACACCTTTACTTACAAGGACTACTTTCTGTCCCAACTGGCAAGAAGGAACCTCTGGAGGTCTCGTGAGTGAAGCTGGATCCAAGGTACCGCAAGATGTCATGAGGCCCAGGACTCTCATGATGGCCCTCAGTGACACCACCTTGGAGTCGCACAGGGCCGACACTGCTCCCTGAACCTTCTCTACCTTTTCTAGGGGGAGGAAAATTCTCTGCGCTACGGAATCCACTCGGTAGCCCAAGAACCCCTTTGTCTGTGATGGCTCTAGGGAGGACTTCTCCCGGCTGATCATCCACCCTAAGCTTTCCAGGGTGGAAATTCCTCTGTCCCAATCTGACAACAGCTGATCCTGGGAAGAGTTGTAGATCAGCATGTCGTCCAAGTATGGAATCATGGCAATTCCTTGGCGGTGGAGATATGATACCACCTCGGTGAGGACCTTTGTAAAGATCCTTGGGCTGGAAGCCAGCCCAAAGGGAAGTGCCCTGAATTGGCAGTGTTGGACGCCCTGCTTCGTCTTGATTGCAAAGCGCAAGAATCTCTGGTGCTCCGGCTCAATGGGGACATGGAGGTATGCGTCCTTCAGATCCAGCGTGATCATGAAAACCCCCTCCAAGAGGTGTCTCCTGACCGTGTAAATACTTTCCATATGGAATTTTTTGTATCTTAAGTATTTGTTCAGCTTCCGTAAATTTATAATCAGTCTGAACTTTCCCGAGGCCTTCACTACCACAAAAATTTGTGAGTAAAACCCCCGCCCTAGCTGTCCTGCTGGAATTGGGACGACGACCTCCTGATCCACCAACTCCCGAATGCTTTCCAGGAGCCCTTCCACTTTCTGTGGATCTCGGAACAAGTGCGTCAGGACGCAGTTTGGAGGAGGGTTGGACAGGAACTACAACCTGTACCCCTCCTCTACCAGGCGGAGAATGTACGGGCTTGGGTGATTTTCTCCCACGTGGGGAGGTACCACCTGACAAAAACCACAGGGAAAGGTGGGGGGAGGGGGGGAAAGAGGGAAAAAGGGCACGGATCTCTAAACCAATAGATTGATTGAGATCAAACCATAAACAGCTGTCACACCATATATATGGTGGGGTTCACCTATAAGACCAATTCAATGTAGCAAAACCTGGTTCGGATAGCCCCCAACCCCTAAAGACAGTCCATATTCCCAGTTAAACCAGGAAGGGATAACCCAGCAGCATGTAGGGAAAATGCAAAAACAAATTTTATTATGAAAAAATGGACATGAACATAATAACCGAAGGGTGACACATGACCGACAACGTCTAAAATACCATCCCCGGAGGTTGCAACCATCCTTGACCCATAATATGCATGACAAATGACCAACCAATAGCACATGTCCCAGGAAATCCTTTTGAACAATCATCCACTCAATGAAGTGTGGGCGATATTGTAAGGAACATCTGGGGATCAGTGGCTATGTAGATTGGGGATAGACATGATAACCAACACCGGATAAATGAACATATCACGTGTACAACATGAATCAAAATTACACCAGATGATAGCAAGAGACTACCACCTGAACCTCCCACCAACCCGCGGGTCGGCGTAACTTAGATTCCTTAGTGGAAGGACTGGAAAAAAGGATTCCTCCTGTCTGTTTTCCCTTCCCGAACCCCACTTTTTACCTGCCTCCCTCTTACCCTTGGACCTGTCCTTGGCAGGGGGGCCTCGAAAAAATTTCCTTTCCTTGCCCTTTTTGGGCTTTACAGGAAACTTCTTTCCTTTCTCTGCTGAATGGGACAGAACCTGCTCTAAGCCTGTCCCAAAGAGCAGGGAGCCCTCAAGGGTATCCCACAAAATCGGGATTTAGATGTGAAATCTCCATCCCACGTCTTTACGCAAAGTGCCCTCCTGGCTGAATTTAGGAGGGCTGCTGACTTGGCGGTTGTCCTTACCGTCTCTACTGCTGAGTCAGCCAGAAAAGCTACTGCTTTCCCAATCACCTCCATGGAATCCAAAACCTCCTTGGTTTTGGTTCCTCTGGATACATGATCCACCAGCCTGCCGACCCAGGCATCAGTATTCCTGGCAACACAGGCGGAAGCCAATGCTGGTCCCATAGCCACTGCATTGGCTTCCCAGGCTCTACGCAGTAAAGTTTCCGACTTTCGGTCCTTCTGATTGGAGATGTTGCCAGCATCCTCGAAGAAAAGATCTGACCGCTTGGATACCTGGGCCAAGGAGGCATCCAGCCTGGGGACCTTGAGGAACTTTTCCTCATCATCCTCGCTAAAGGTGCACCTGCGTTTCCAGGTCTTCAGCCTCAAAACCTTCCTCTCTGGTTCCTTCCATTCCCTCAGAATTATATCCCTGAGAGACTGGTGGACCGGGAGAGATTTTGCCTGTGGTTTAGACAGCCCCCTGTACATCCTGCCCTGGGCTGAAACCTTTTGTAATGGCTGCTGGATCCCCTCAGAGGAATAGGTCGCCTTCAAGAGGCCCTCCATATCCTCTGCAGTAAACAGGTGTCTGCCAGGCCAAGACTCCTCACTCTCCTGGCTATCCTGATCAAGATCCTCCCCCTCCTCTGGGGAGCTCCGTTCCAAAAGCTCGGCCTCTTCCTCTTCGGAGTCACGCTCCGTTGGAACTCTAAAGGACCCCTCTGTGCTACCCATGGAGGTCCCCTCCTGGGATGGGGACCCCTCCCTACTACAGAGGGACTCTGCCTGGTGGCTGGTCCCTGTAGCAGATTTAAAGGCCCCAAGAGTAGACAACATTTCGAATTGTAAGACAAGGCAATCCTTCATGACCTGCGCAGTCTCTTTGCCCGCTAACTTGTGGATGCACTTAAAGCAAAACGGCTTTGTGTGCTCCTGTAGAAGTTTATCGTTGCAATACACTTAGAGTGGGAAGGGGCCTTAGATTTAGATCTAGTGGCTGACCCCTGAGCTGGGCATTCTGTTCCTGCAAAGAAACACATACAGCAAACGTACATTAGCTCCTCGAAAGGACACTTCTGCAGCCCCCGCTATCCATGAGGGGGATAAGGAATAGGGCCCCCCTAGCCTTCCCCCCTCCTTCAGCCGGGTAGACTCACCCCCTGTGGCCTCCTCGAGTGCTGAGGGCCCTTCTGGCCCACTTTCCCTCTCCATCCGCCTGCTCCTGACCACCAAGCAGGAGTCTTTGGCAGCTTCTTCTGACTCAGGGAAAGCCTGGACCCCCTCTCCGTGCTGTCCCGCATGTGCACATGCTGATGGCCGCCGGCATTTTGCCGGAGCCGACCCAGAAATGGCCTCTAACGGCGGACGTGATGTCAGACGCGCGTACGTGCTCCTCCTCCTGGCACCCAGAAGCTCAGCACAGCGTTCCGACCGCCTGGAGAGCACCATGGGGCCGGTTTTAAGATTTCCTGGCACCCAAGCTCTCCTGTCTGCCTCCAGCCTGCCGCTGCTGTGCGCCCCCACTGTCCTGCGCCTCCTGAGCAACAGTGATCCAGATGATGCCCAGCTCAGCCTGCCTGCATGGAGGACCCTCTGGCTGGTCTCCTCCATCCCATCCACCATTTTCAGGTAGGAGGAGGGAGTGGGAAAATGGCCCCTGAGGTTCTGGGTGACCCCACTGTCCCCAGAATTCCCCAGCTCTTGGGGGGGGCTTTCTACTGCTGTCTACCACTTTTAGGCTGCCCCCCCGAGGTCTCCTTACCGGGAATCCCTCCTGGACTGGGCAGGTTTTGCCCCCGACCGGCATCCACCCCTGGTCTGCCGCAGGGCCGGTGTCCAAGAAGGGGACCTCAGCCCCAGGCCTTGATCCAAGGAAAAAAAATAAAATGTTTCGCTGCATCCCTGTGGGAAACACAATCAAAAACTGAGGGGCAGAGGGAGGGTGGGGCCTTTTAAACTCTGTTCTTGATTGTTTTTCCTGTCCAGTTGAGACCAGTCATCTCTCAGCTGTGATGTCCTGGAAGAATGACTGGAAAAAAGTTTGTTTACATTTTCCCTCCTTTTTGCTTGCACTTCTTTTTTTCTCACCACCAGAGGGCTCGGCTAGAAAGACAGTCATGCTTGGTCTTGCCTGCAGTTCCTGTGAAGCTGCCACCAGGGGGAGCCTGCGCCAGTACTAATCTGTCTTTTCACTAGGTAAGTGAATGGTTATACGCCACCCATAGGTCAATGGACACTGATAATCAAATAAAAAACAGGAAGTTCCCCCTCCTATATAACCCCTCCCACACTGGGAGCACTTCAGTTTTGTAGCAAGCAATGAACTCCACAAAGGAGGGGGGGGGGCCTCTGTGTCCCATGATGTCATTTGAAAGAAATGTATTTTACAGGTAAGTATGTATAAAAAAATCCAACTTTCTTTCTCGGACATCACGGGACACAGAGCAGGCTATATATTCATATACATACTGGGACGTCCCAGAGCAATGCCTGAGGGGAGGGAGACACAATTCCAATTAAACCGCAGCCCTTAATATGATGTGGCCCAGAAACGGAATCCTCTGCTTTTCTAACATCCACCTGATATAATCTTGTGAATGTATGTACTGAGGACCATGTAGCGGCCTCAGAATCTGTGCCACCGATGTCTGGTGGCAGAAGCCCAGGAGGTCCCTATTTACTGGTGGAAAGAGCTCTCCCCCTTTAACCATAAATTTTAGTAATCAGCTGGCTAATCCAGCTGCCTTGGATGCTGCCTGACCCTTCCTAGGGCCTCAGGCAACAAAAAAGGCATCAGTCCTACTGATGTCTGCAGATCTCTTCAGATAGATCTTAACAGCACGCACCACATGTAGAGAGTGCAATGGCCTCTCCTCCGGTGAGGAGGGCTGAGAATAAAAAGAAGGTAACTTAATCTCTTCATTGAAATGAAAGGCTGACACTACGTTCGGTAGGAAGAATGGAAGAGACCGCAATACGACCTTATCCTGGTGCAATCTCAAGTCTGGCTCTTTACAAGAAAGAGAGGCCAACTCGGAAACCCCTCTAGCTGGGGTGATGGCAAAAAGACTAGTTTCCTAGTCAAAAGAACCAAGGGAATCTCCCTAGTAGGTTCAAAAGGCTGCTTCTGCAGCACTGACAAAACCAAATTCAAATCCCCTGGACTGTGAGGCAATCTAACTGGAGGTAACAGCCAAGTTACCCCTTGTAGACAAGTCCTGATTAAGGAGCGAGAAGCCAAGGCCTCTGAAGATATATGGACAGGGCAGAAACTTGTCCTTTGACGAAACCAGATTCAATCCCACTAGGACACAGCTTTTTGTGACAGAGGGGATAATATAATGATCAGTTCGTGGCTTAACCACTTTAATAGTGGTTGTATGCCCTGACCAAAAAACCTGTAAGGCAAAGGTATAATGAGCTAGTATGCATTGAATTCTAGCTCGTTATGAAATACTTGCCTTAAAACTAAGCACCTATAAAATAACTAACTTGGTATATTTACTTGCTCTGTTGCAGTGATTTGCACAGAGCAGCCCGGATCCTCAGGTCTTTCTTTTGTGCTCCTGACCCCTCCCTCCTATTGAGTGCTCCCACAGCAAGCAGCTTGCTATGGGGGCACCTGAGTCACAGGTGTGTTCATTCAGACACAGAGCCCTGACCCAGCCCTGCCCCCTCTCTCCAATTGGCTAGCTGACTTTGACAGCAGTGGGAGCCAATGGGCACCGCTGCTGTGTCTCAGCCTATCAAGGAGTGAATCTTGGATGGCTGAGACACTCGTGGACAGAGAGAGACCTCAAGTAAGTATTATGGGGCTCCTGCACACAGAAGGCTTTATCTTAATGCATAGAATGAATTAAGATAAACCTGCCTTTACAACCAAGGATACTAAACATGTCATACATGTGTTGGAGGATATTCAATGGAGATCTGATTATTTGCTTGTTGCAGCTGATGTTACCTCGCTGTATACGGCAATTTCTCATGAATTGGGGTTGGAGGCAGTGCAACACTATCAATGCAAGTTCATATTGGACCTACTCCAATTCTCCATGACACATAATTATTTTTGGAGTCGAGTGATGCTACCTTCAGAAGAGCGGTATGTCTAAGGTTGCCCAAGGCATAGCCAAGTGGGAGGAGAATGTGGTCCTAAACAATTGCAGGCTGCAATTATGTGAAAATGTTGCATTGATATCCTGTTTGGGCAGGGGATGAAGACTGTCCTTTTCTTTCTGAGCCATCTTCACAACGATGTGTGATCAACTCAGTTACCAAATTAGTTCTAAGGAAATTCATTTGTCTATTGATGGCATTATAACCACCTTTTTTAAGAAAACGGATAGGAATAGGTATATCCCATTAGCTTCATGCCATCATCCCTCCTGGCTATTGGCTGTGCCAAAGGGACCGTTTTTGCGCCTTAGGTGGAATTGTACACATAAAGAGGATTATATGAGGGAATCTCTTATCCTTACATCTAGGTTCCTTTCATAAGGGGTATGAAGAAAGTATACTTGACCAGAGTATTCACGAGGCGGGTAGTTGGGATTGGGATCAACCTATCTCGGATAGTGCCCACCCCAATAGAGGGTCACAGGACTTTGTTCTGGCTTTGTTTATAACTATCTCCTGCCAACATGCTGTCAAGGTCATTCTAAGGAAACACTGGCAAGTTTTTAAAAAATGATCGAATCCTGGGCCCTATTTTACCAGGTTATATTCAGAGGAGCCAAAAATTTAAGAAGCCGGGCAGGAGGAGGATGGACGGCACGCAGGAGGGGGAGGATTGCACAGGAACAATGGCTGAGGATTACAGAGAATTGGCCGGGCCTTCTCCATGTCACTGACCCCCTGCTACATGTCACCGAGCCCCTGCACTGCAGACACCGGCTGGCAGCCATGGACCGGATGAAGAAGATCAAAAGACAGCTTTCCATGACCCTTCGGGGTGGGCGAACAGCTGAAAAAAGCCCTGGAGACCATTCAGAACCCATCACTTTGGAGGACAATGGCAGCAGTGATAATGAGCCCATCGTCAGAAATGGGAGAAGCCTCTCGTCCCACAGCATGCAATCCTTCCTGCACCACTACACCGCCAGCTCCTTCCAAAAGCCGCCCATCCCCCGGCCCCACAGTGCCGTCTGCAGGAGTCTCAGCTCTTACCTGAACCGGAGCAGCCGACTAGAGATTGTACATGAAGACCTAAAGATGGGTTCAGACGGAGAGAGCGACCAAGCGTCTGGCTCCTCAGATGAGGTTCAGTCACCGGTGCGAGTGAGAATGAGGAACAACGCTGCTCGTAAAATATCAACAGAGGATATTAATAAGCGTCTGTCCCTCCCAGCGGATATTCGTCTTCCCGAGGGTTACCTGGAGAAGCTGGCTCTCAGTAGCCCTCCATTTGATAAGCCCCTGAGTAGACGATTAAGACGAGTCTCTTTGTCAGAGATTGGTTTTGGGAAGTTGGAGACGTACGTCAAGTTGGACAAATTGGGAGAGGGAACCTACGCTACTGTTTACAAGGGCCGAAGTAAACTGACCGAAAACCTGGTTGCCCTTAAAGAAATATGCCTGGAACATGAGGAGGGTGCTCCTTGTACAGCCAACAGGGAAGTTTCCCTTTTGAAGGATTTAAAACATGCAAATATTGTCACTCTTCATGACATCATCCACACAGAGAGGACCTTGACTCTGGTCTTCGAGTACCTGGACAAAGATCTGAAGCAATATCTAGATGATTGTGGGAACCTAATAAACCTGCACAACATCAAGCTCTTTCTTTTCCAGCTTCTCCGAGGGCTCTCGTATTGTCACAGGCGCAAGGTTCTTCATCGAGATCTGAAGCCACAGAACCTGCTGATAAACGAAAAGGGGGAGCTCAAACTTGCTGACTTTGGCTTGTCACGGGCAAAATCTATCCCCACCAAGACCTACTCCAATGAGGTGGTGACGCTCTGGTATCGACCCCCAGATATTCTCCTGGGATCAACAGAATACTCCACGCAGATTGATATGTGGGGCGTCGGATGCATCTTTTATGAGATGGTCACAGGACGACCTCTTTTCCCAGGATCCACCGTGGAAGAACAGTTGCACTTTATATTCAGGATACTCGGGACACCCACTGAAGAAACGTGGCCCGGTATCCTATCTAATGAAGAATTTAAATCCTACAATTATCCCAAATATTTTCCAGATCCTATCCAGAAGCACGCACCCAGGCTGGATTCAGATGGGGCAAATCTTCTCTCGAAGCTCTTACAGTTGGAGGGAAGAAGGAGGATCTCTGCGGATGAAGCCATGAAACATTCACACTTCCAGGAACTGGGTGAACGTATTCACAAACTGGCAGACACTACTTCCATCTTTGCACTGAAAGAGATTAGTCTGGAGCCAGAGAACAAGCACAGGGCAGTCCCAGACCCAGTTAATGTACAGTCTCGTAGACTCAGCCTTGTTCTCGGGTGAATGCTTGGAGTCCCATCTTCAACCAGAAGAGTGTTGACCCTACAGCTGGAAACAGACTTAGGCCAGGCAGAGGCCTGAAGGACTGCATTTTGTGCCCGCAGTTGGAGGACTAGTAAAAACATGGATATTAGGCTGTGCCAGCATGTGGCACCTGCAGTACCCATATAATCTTTCCCGTTGCCGTGCGGACACTCTGTGCCGATCTGCTGCTGTTCCTCCGGGTATTTTTTTTGCCACACTCCCTGCTGTGTGTCATCCCGTACCCTCTTCCCTCCTGCATTGTCTCTAAGCCTCCATGGTCTACCCAGTTATTGTTTCCTTTTTGTTCTTGGGAGTTCTAGGATGTGCTTAGTTCTTCAACCCCAAACAAGTGACATACAATCCTAATATCAAGAACTTTTGGAACCCTAACAGAGATTTTCTCTGTCAAGTCAGCTAACGACTCAATACATGATGTAGAAGACAAGTACCACTCTGGAGGACGGATTTCCAGAAAAAAAAAAACCTGGCATCTTGCAGGAGCTGTAAAGACCACTGTGAGCAGGGGCGAGGCTTTTGGAATTTTTGAAGAATGCTACACTTTGCTGTGAGCTAATGAGGAACGGTCATGAATACAAAGGGAGCTTTTGCTGCGATCCTAGTTTTAAGGGCTGGTCTAGGCCTCGACCCAGTTGATCGGTAAAGGGCTTATTATTATTATTTTTGTAAACCCTTGTTTACTATTGAGTAAGTTATATTGTGGGTGAATCGTATCTCTCGTCCTCGTGGGTGAGCTGAAGGCCACAATGGTGGTCGCTCTGATGGCAAATGGGTCTCTGGTTAAGTCACTTTACTTTTCTCAGGAATAAAGAAGCAGGGCTGTGCCTGAGGCAGAAATACTCAGTATTATAAAAGAACATCTTGTTTACTATGGTCTCCAGTAATGTGCAGGTACCAAAGCTTTGCAGGAGTCTAGATGCGGAAGGATATGTAAGAACAAAAAAAACGATCGTTTTTAGTTGTGCGTAGATTCCTCTTTTACCTTCCCTGTAATAATACCTTTTAGTTTGACACCCAGGGGAGGAGCAAGGCAGAGGCTCCACCTCTCTTCCTGCAACATATCGGATGTATGAACAACCAATAAAACCGTGAAAATCAAAAAAAAAAAAAAAAATTTAAGAAATAGGGTGGCACCTTTTGTGGTTGATCCACCTCAAAGACCAACATTTTTTACAGAAATTAATGGTGGTTGTTTTTGTAGGAAATGCAGGGCATGTCATATTAATACACTCAGAGGTGGGGAGGGGGCGGGGCTAGTTTTAATTCTGTGCAAACAAGAAAGTCATATGACAGTCTTTCATTACCTGTTCAACCCGCCATGTGGTTTAGTTAATTAGGTGCCCTTGCGGTCTGGACTACGTTGGCTGTACCACTCGGGCTTTAAGTGTTAAATTGGAGGAACATATCTTCAAGGGTTTTCCGGGACCTAGTGTGTCAAAACCCAATGATGCTAAGAGATGTATCTCCAGGGCCAGCTGAAGTCCTATTCCCTGATGGGTTTGAACATAGACAGGGACATTAACCTCCCTGGCGGTAATCTCGTGTGGCTCGGGGTTAATTTTCAGTACCAAAATTGGTAACCCAGAGCCACGCTACACTGTAGTATCCCTGTAATGTCGCCTTACCTTGTCCCTACAATCCCCTGATGTTCTCCGGCTGATACCGTCATCCGTCTTCCGAGTTCGCTTCCCTGCGATGCAAGGGGAAGAACCGGGCGTGAAATTCAAAAAAGGAAACAAAACATCACATATACACACAATACATTGTAATCTGTTAGAATTACATTACTATATCAAACCAATGGTGTTTCAGCCCCCCTCATCCCCCTTCACAGCACATGGGTTCCCCTTATCATTAAGGGGACCACCTGCCGTTTGATACCTAAGGTGTCCCTCTAATTGGTAATTCACACCTCAAGTCCATTTGGAGCCCGTTCCAGCGCTGTCCAGATCCGCAACTGACTGGTGATGGATAACCTGAGCCTGCATGTGTAGCCTTGGCCCCGTATAATGGACTTTTCGCACCTATGAACATAGGATACTGCAGCCTCGGTCAGCATCCATCAACCATCCAGTGGATCGGCGGTGTGAGCTGTCACTCGCCACCCAGATACCGAAGGTGCTCCGACATCTGACTTAGCTGCACATTGCAGAGACGCAGGATGCTGACACGGCCATTGGCTCCACTCAGTACACCTGTCACATCAGGAGGACAGCGGGATCGGCCCTGGCCGACCACATCGAACCGTGAGTTGCATCCCGTTAATGGGAGTTTCACTCTATTTTGCAGCTGCCAACCTTATAGACGTCTGTTGCTTTGTGACACTTTTGGCACCCAGGACCCTCAAAGGCGCTGATGGTTCATTTCTGTCTACACTGACAGAGAGGTTTATATTGGGCTGCCATTGACCGAATTGCTCCACTGACTTCCAGCCTAAATGAATCATGATTCCACACTGTCTTGCTATACGCCAGTGCAGACTGGAACTTAGACTTAATTTCACAATAGAAACCTGCGCTAAGCACTACATTTTGAGATTAGTGTTGGTGACTTTATCATGATCCAGCCTCCTGATTACATGAGGCCATGCTATTTTGGTGTTGTGATTCCTATTTAACCCATACTCTGTACACCTTCATTTACATTTGGACCTTCTTGGACCTAGAAGTTCCATAACCTAAGCACTAGCACTTAACTGAGCAGGTGCTAAAGGTTAGATTACCTAGGATCCATGGTTAAGTCCTATTCAGCTTACTATATGTATATTGGCATGGTATGTGTGTGTGACCCCGGGGGGCTGTTTTAATTAGACAACATTGTCTTTTTATTATTTGTTGTCTAGTGTAATTGGTTTCTATTCCATTGTTGAACTAATAAATTTAAACTTTGCAGTATATGCCACTGGATTATCCCTACCTTCTCCTATTGGAGTCACGGACCTACTTTTGGGAAGGGGCTTTCCCCTCCCCTTTGTGGTGCAGATTGTACATAGGTCTACCTTAGCAGAATCCCACCCCTCTGCTAGGGTGAGTCAGTCATACTATTTTTTAACGTAACTTTATTCACTGAGTTGAGATCCGTGTCCTTCCCCATACCCCTGTCCCTGTTGCCGTCAGTCTTACATTACTGTATCAAACCATTTCACCTCAGTTTTGTCCAGTGCCCCGCCTGGAAACTTGAGAATGTCCATGGCATCCAAAAAGCATCCCTTTTAGGTCAAAAGCGGTTTTAGACAGCTAGAAAACGGTGATAGTGAATTAGAATCACCTGCAGAATTGAGCGATAGTGATTCGTGGGGAAATTCGTCATCAGACACTGAAAGTGACGACAGTGACGATTCTGGGACTGAGCTCAGTGATGTGTGAACTTGGTGCTCTATTGACTGTGGTACAGATCAGGCAGCGCCCCCAAGATTCCCATTTACTGGAGCATCTGGTATGAAAGTAGATATTGAACACAACAACCCCTTGGCATTCTTACAATTATTTCTGACTGATGAGGTTATTGGGAAAAAAAATTGTTACTAAGACTAACCGGTACAAAGAGCAACAATTGGCTACTCTGCATTGGAAGTTTCCAAGAAGCAGAAAGTGGGAACCAGTGACTAAAGATGACATTTGGAAATTTCTGGGCCTAACAATACTTCAGGGAGTGGTGGGGAAGCTCCTGCAGAAGTGGTATTGGACAACTAATAAATTACTTGCCACACAACATTCTTTGGCAACAGTAGAAATCAGTGACCAAGGGTGAAAGACGAAGAACCTTTGAAGGTTACGTCTCATCGGTTAACAACGAGAAACATGGCCAATCAGAATCATTGTTAAAAAAAAGGGTTATTGGAGTAGTCAGTCTTTATTAACATTCTTACGGTTCCCCAACAACACAAGTTATAGATGAAAGTATGGTCTACGAGGTCATTTACCCTTAGAACCCCCGCGACGGACTAGACATGGTG
>BLSH010523973.1:184560-209459 GCA_018402905.1 Glandirana rugosa | reverse complement strand
TGCACACTAAAACAGCTTTTAGTATATGAGTACAGTAAATGAGCCCTTAATTTTCTATTGTGGGCTGAATGATGTCAGCCCTACCGATTGGCTTTTGCTGAACTTCTCAGCCAAAGCAAATGAACTAAATGACTTGGTCCAAGATGAGAACCAGATGCAATTGGGGGTGTTTTTCAAATGCATCCATACAGATATGGATTTATCTTTCCCGTATGTGTTTGTTGCTTGCAGCTTACATTAAATGAAATCATGTTAAGGTCACTGTTACCCAGATGCTCTTTTATATGAATATTGGTAATAAACTCTGCATGGTTTGAGATTACCAGGTCCAGCAAAGCGTCATTCCTAATTGGGGCCTCAATTAACTGGACCATAAAATTGTCCTGTAATAGGTTTATAAATTTTTCCCCTTTAACTGTCCCAGCAGTGCCATTACTCCAGTTAATTTCCGGGTAGTTAAAATCCCCCATTATTATCACTGTCTCGGACCTTGCAGCTCTTTCCATCTGTGCAAGGAGCAAAGTCTCCACCTCCTCTTTAACACTGGGAGGTCTATAACAAACTCCAATGATAACCTTTGTACTGTGCACACCCATATGCAGATCTACCCATAATGCTTCAGACTCCTCACACTCTCCATCAACAAACACAAAACACTTGCCCTCTGTGCTTACAGCAAAGGCGGGAGATAGTGCTGCATCCCCAATTGCAGACAAACTAGGAAAAGGCACAGTGGGATTTTCACGCAGCACTATACACCCCAAAGTAATCAACAATTGTAATGAAGTACAAAAAATTATTTATTGGGATAAAACATCACAAAAACAAGTGACATAAAACCATAAGATGGTAATAAGAACCATTGAATACAGTCAATAACAATGCTAGGTGAAAGGCCCAGCCAGGTCTCAAGTACGACCTGTTGGTTGCTGGTACACTAGAAATACCAACATGTTTCGAAGTTTACTTCATTGGTTTAACTTCTTCTTCAGGGAAAATTTCCCTGCACTGTTAATACGTTGGTTCTGTAAAATAACAACAAGCATAAATACAATATAAGGTGTGCAAAAACATAACAGTGGTACAGTACAAAAAGAATAAGTAAACAGACCTACATGTGACAATCTAGCATGGACATGCGTTGTCTCCAAAAGGGGGTCAGGCTCAAACAGGTGCATAGATGGCTTGTATCAGAGCATAGGGTCACTATGATGTAGGTGAATATGTGCCACAAAGGGATGCCTGCTGGGTGGATGTGACTCCAAGGCTGCAGGGGATGGCAACCCGCAAGGGGGCCTGGCCAGGGCCAGTCTCCCCCTCGAGAACCAAAATGGATTAGATCAATCGGAGTATATCAGCCAGGGCAGAAAATTAATTGTGTTATATTGAAAGAACCGCATGGAGATGCCTTAGGGCTGGTTCACACCTAGGCGATCCGACTTCAGGGGCGACTTTGCTAGGCGATTTGAACGCGACTTCAAGTGAGCCAGCGCGACTTTACAGCGCAACTTCATGCAAGGTGACTTTTGTCTGTTTCTAATCACAGAATAATAAAAGCATTGTTAGTTCTGACATAATTCCCTTCCTGGTTCCCTGTTCCATGTGTCCCTGTGGTTTTGTGCTCCTGTGGTTGACGTGTTCAAAAAATGTATTCTTTGCCCTGTTTGAACACAGCTGTCATAACAACCGGTATGGCAGTAATGATGGAAGAGGAAGAGAGGCAGCGCAAGCTCAGAATGCGAAGAAGATGTCACTTCTGGGTCCATCTGATCATAGCCAATCACGATACTAGAGGCCAATTTTGGGCAATGTATGCCAATCTGCATGATTTGGAGGACAAGTTCGAGGTAATTACATATACATTTTTTTTCCGGTTAAAATCTATCTTTTGCTAGAAAATTAGGATGTTTCATGTTAAGTGTGTGTGTGTGCGCACACGCGTGCAAGTACCATTCACCAATATTTATAAATGACCTTATATATTTTTCAACAGTTTTGACTAATTGCTTGTACTGGTTTCGAGCCATATTGAGAGACAGAATACGAAATATCGTAGGAGTATCTCACCCACAGAGACCCATTATCACATTAAGGTAAACTTTATTTTTTCAATACACGACTGTATTTAGTACAACTTTTGCTGAAATGTTGGCGTACTAGAGCAGCCTTTTTCAACCAGGTTGACCAGGCACACCGGGGTGCCTCTGAGGTTTCTTCATGGGTGCCTTGGCAAAATTACTAAATATCGCCCCAAAATTGTATACAAGCCATTGGGTGGATGAAACCTGCCTTTTACACAAAGCCACAGGTTTTTTTTTTGTTTTTTTTTTTAACAATAATTTTTATTAAAATTTTCAAGACACATATTAACAGTATGCATGGTACATTGAACATGAGAAAGCCAAGGCATGAAGAATACAATTATAGAATTCTTAGAGAGATAGTTTGTGCGTATGAGACTATACTTAGATTCATTAACGATCATGAGTCAACATGGTGTGAACATAAAACATTGCATATTACGAAGAAAGGGGATGTAATAATGTGGGGGTGCGACCCCCGGGGGGCAGCACTCCCACGCCCCCTGAGATCTGCAGTTGTCAGACAAAGACAGGGAGTAATGTCTAACAAACATGGCGAAATAAGTCATGTATGGGGTTATCGTGCATCTAGTAGCTCCCTGGAGGTAACCATTCAGATCGAGATTGTGCACTTGGGATGTGTTAACCATAGGGCCCATCTTTTTTGAAACCTGGGGATTTGTAGGTGTGCTTTGGCAAACATAAGTTCCATAAGTCCTTGTTCGTTCAGAGAGGAGAGAACATCGCGGCGTTTGTGATTTCCATTTTCTGGCTATTGATAGTCTGATGAAGACAAGTATATGGGTCAGCAGTGCATGGGAGTGTGCAGGCCAGGAGTCAAAGTCTAATCCAAACAGGATCAATTGCGGAGAGAGGGTTGCCAGGCAGTGCGTTAGGTCTTTCAAGAGTTTGCTAGTAGATCGCCAAAAAGAGACTAGTTTAGGGCACGACCACCAGATGTGCAAGCTTGTACCTACCTGTTTGACCGCAGGACCTCCAGCATTTATCTGAGGCTGAGGAGTATATTCTGGCCAATTTGGTGGGGGTGAGATACCAACTGTGATATATTTTTTGCACTCCTTCCCAATGAGTGAGACATTTAAAGAACTTTAAAGGTCGTTGTAATGCCAGGAGCCATTGTTGCTGTGTATATGAGAGATGGAGTTGGTGTTCCCATTTGAGCATAGTGTGGGTTTTATCAGCGGATGGTATGTTGGTTAGTAATTTGTAATAGTAAGATATACCTCTCTTTGTGGGGTTGGTATCATTGTAGAAGCGTAATGCCTGCCACAGCAAGTTTGTCTTTGCCCAAGTGGTTTTAGAAAGAACTGAGCGGACTCTGAGGTATTTAAATAGGTCTTTGGTTGGAATCTGAAAGTTGTTTCTCAGTTGTTGGAAGGAGCGGAAGGTATTGTTGTCATATAAGTGGCCCAATGAGGTGATTCCTGCTTGGGACCAATTTGTTAATGGGATATCAGGTAAGATAGCTTGTAGTGTTAATAGCGGGAGCGCTTTCAGTACCATGAGTGGGATTCCTCCTGCGGTTTGTAGAAGCGAATACCATGTATTAGTCGTAGCGTTGATGGTGTGAAGGCAGGTACGTTGTTTGTATTTTTGTATTAGTAGCGCTGAGAGCATTAGCTTAGGGTTAGTTGCTAGGACTGTTCTTTCAATCTGTAGCCAGGGGAAGTGGGTCACTGGGGACCACCAGCTTTTAGCTTGTTCCAAGATAGTAGCTTTGTAGTAGGCCGTGATGTTGGGGGCCCCCATTCCTCCAGATGCAGTTGGGGTACAAAGAGTTGTCTTTTTGAGTCTGGGGTGTTTGCCATTCCAGATGAAAGTTGAGACTATCGCTTGTAACTTATCTAGCTGATCACAGAGAAACGGTATAGGAAGTGCCCGAAAGCGATATAAGATGTGAGGCATTAAGTACATTTTAGATAATGCTATGTGTCCTGCCCACGAGGCTTGTGAGTTTTTAAGGTCACCTATAATTTTTTGTAATTTGTTCAACAGTTGGGAATAATTCAGTGGTAGCAAGTGTGACGAAAGAGAGGTCAGAGAAATACTTAAGTAGGGGAGTGTGGAGTTTGGGGCCCAGGAGAAGGTTGTTAATTTAGTGATATTCTGTTTAGTTTTAGGGTCTAAATTGATGCCTATCATGGCTAATTTAGTGTAATTGATTTTGTATAGGGAAGCCTTACTAAAGAGGTCCAGTGTTTGATGGAGTTGGGGGGAGTGATATTTGAGGTTCTGAGATTGATATCACATCGTCCGCATATAGGCCAATTTTGTGATCATAGAAGCCAACAGAAATGCCTTTAATTTGGCCATTGGATCGTATGGAATGGGCCAGGGGTTCCATGATTAGCGCAAATATTAGTAGGGAGAGGGGGCAGCCCTGCCTAGTGCCATTTGAGATTTTAAAGGGGTCGGAGAAGATGCCTGAGTTGATTACCCTAGCAGTTGGGGCTGAGTATAGGGCCATTATGTAGAAGAGGACCGGAGAAGCCAAATTTTGTCATAACTGCTTGTAGGAAGTTCCAATCCACTCTATCAAATGCCTTCTCTGCGTCTAATGAGATAAACAGAGAAGGCGCTCGACTGTGTTCCACCCATTGGAGCAAGTTAATGTATCTTCTAGTGCCGTCGGATGTCTGTCTACCGTTTATAAATCCTACTTGGTCCGGATGTACCAGGAAAGGTATAACTGTGGCTATGCGGGTTGCAAGGATTTTGGCAAATAGTTTGGTATCTGTGTTAAGCAGTGAAATTGGCCTATAGTTAGCTGGGTCTTCTGCTGGCTTGCCTGGTTTAGGAATAGTAGTTATAATAGCTTCTAATGCTTCCCCTGGGATAGAACCTGTCTGTAGGGTATGGTTAAATGCCTGTCGGAGTAATGGCTGAAGTGTTTGGTTAAATTGTTTGTAATATTCATTACAGAAACCATCTGGGCCGGGAGCTTTGTGGAGTGGTAAGGAATCTATGGCCTTTTCAATCTCAGGCTCTGTAAAGGGTTTTGAGATGTTTAACAGCTGTTCATGTGTGAGAGATGGTAGCTTTAGATGGTCTAGGAAGGATGATATGTCAACCGAGGTGGGCGCTGTGCATGTTCCCAATGAAGTTAGATTATATAATTTAGCGTAAAACTGGCTAAATCGGTCTGCTATATCTTTAGGATTGGAGAGGCGCTTCTGATCTGTTGATAACAAGTGTGGGATTTTTGCGTGGACTAGGTGTTTTTTGAGTTGCTTAGCAAGGAGGGCCCCTGGTTTATTATGGTATGTATAAAAATTGAATTTCAATTTTTTCAGAGTTAGATCAAAATTTGAGTGTAGGTGGTCGCTCAGAGATTTTCTGGCTTTAGTTAAGTCTTGTTCTAAAGAGGAAGATGGTGTTGCCTTATGTGCTTTTTCAAGGGAGCTTATTTGTTGTAATAGAGTAACTGTGGTAGCGATGCGCTTCCTTTTCTCCTGTGCACCAAACTTTATAAGAAGACCTCTAACCACAGCCTTGTGGGCATTCCAACATGTGTAAGGGTTTGTGACCGAGTTAGCATTGTGTTGAAAATATTGTTTGATTGTGGATTCGACACGTTTCTGGTAAGTCAGATTGCTCAGTAGGGAAGTGTTCAGTCTCCATCTTTTGCCCATAGGTATGTGTTCCGGAGGGAACACTTGAAGTGAGACCGGGGCATGGTCAGACCATGTGATATTGCCAATTGTGGCTTTTCGAACTGCCTGAAGGGTGATTTTATCCACCAGAAACATGTCTATCCTGGAATAGGCTTTGTGCGTATGTGAATAGAAGGTGAAGTCCTTTTCTGAACCATGAAGGCATTGCCAGGGATCATAGAGATCCTCCGAGGATAAAAGATTTGAAAGGCCAGTAGATTGTTTTCGTAATGGGTTGGAGGAATCTAGGGAAGGATCTACCGTTTGGTTGAAGTCCCCACATATAACGAGGGGGTGGTGTCTAAAGGGTTTAAATTTTTCGATAATTGACTGGTAGAATTGGCCCTGGTGTGTATTAGGAGTGTAGATATTAACTAACGTTAACGTCTGGTCATTGAAGGTGGCGTGAAGTAGAATATATCTACCTAGTGGGTCGGTTTCAGAATGTATCAATTTAAATGCCACTGAGGAGCGTATTGTTATTAAAACCCCTGCTCTTTTCTTGGGTGAATTTGCTGTAAAGGAATGGGGGAATAGTTTGTGGCTGCATTGTGGTGGTTTAGAGGCGGCAAAGTGTGTCTCCTGGGCACAGACAATGTCAGCCTTGCTAGTAGTTGGCTTTTAAAGGGCGAGTTGAGGCCCTTGACGTTGAGCGAGATTATGTTCAGTGCCATTGCTTGTATAATCAGAGCAAGGGTGAGTGTTAGTGAGAACTGTCACGGATTTCACCTGCTATTTAGATATGAAGTTATGTGTAGCTGTCGATGTCAAAGTACAGGATATGAGAAGGTACACTGAGAATATTGTATCTGTAGTTGGACGTCTTAAAATGGAAAACAAAAAAGAAACACATAACTAAAATAGCAATAGAACTAGTCACCAATCTAATGTGCACTATAAATTTGAAAACTAAAAGTGCTTAGCACTTTTCTAATACCTGAGGGTTATAACAAAGGCCGAGAGGCAAGAGAAAAGAACAGAAGTACCAGATAACCTTATTTACCACTGAAGAAGGAAGTACTCATCTGGAACTAGGTTGTACTTCATTTTCCGTCTTCTTGATGCTAGAGTTGCTAGGCCATAGCCTATATGGAGTCATCTAGGGGCCATGAGGTTGTCCCCGGCCTTGGGATCGGTAGAAGGACGGGCGCCCCCTTGTAGGTGGATGAGATCTCTGCTGGTCCAAGTGCAAAGCCGGAGGGGGTATGATTCCCCAGTTCAGCAGTCGCTTCATGCCTTCCTTGGGGGAGATGATGGACGTGGGTTGATTGTGGTAGGTGACGATCAGCTTAGCTGGGAATCCCCATTTGTACGGAATGTTGCGCTCACATAGGATTGAGGTGACCTGAGTGAACTCCTTTCTGTTCCTGGCTGTAGCTGCGGATATATCCGTATAGAGTGATATGTTGGCATAAGGATCCGGAAGGGTTTTACACGAGCGTGCCGCCGACATGAGCTTTTCTTTAATTTGGTAGAAGTGTATGCGAGCCAGCACATCTCGCGGGGCTGTTTCTGGTAGGTAGTTAGGTTTTGCTATTCTATGTGCTCTGTTGATCATTATTTCCGATTGTGTTAGTTGTGGTATAAGCTTGAGGAATAGTTGGTGAAGGAACGCTGTGAGTTCTGACGGCTTGACCGCTTCAGGTATGCCCCTAAATTTGATATTGTTCCTCCTGGAACGATCTTCAAGATCAGCCACTTTGGCCTGCAGGTAGCGTATATCTTCTGAGTGATGGAGGACCTCTTCTGAGCATTCCAAATATTTTGAAGTCTGCTCTGCCGCTTGTCCCTCAAGTATGTCGATACGGACTTCTGCCTGTTCTACTCTGGTTTGGAGTACTGTTAGGGATGAGTTCGTTTTGGAGATCGTTTTGCAATGAGAGAAGCATCATCTTTAATGTGTGGTCTGAAGCTGGTTGATCGCTGGTGGGAAGATCCGCCAGGGATTTGCGAGGACTTGAATTGCTCTGTTCTCCGCTCCAGTGTTGTTTCTTATAGAGAGGTACCTTAGAGGGTGAGGGTGCTGGAGATTGAGCTGCCCTTTTGCCCCTTTCGGGTGTAACCCCTAGAGGTGGGGGGATGCGTTGTTCTGAGCTGTCCATGTCTTCCTGGCAGGTGGTCAGTGCTTGCAATTCAGTTGTCGTCGGGGGTGACATGGGAAGCCGGGATTCTGCAGGTTCAATTTGTGATTGTTGCATGTTGTCTTTAATAAAAAAGTCTGTTATACGGCTCTGTTGTGGAGTTTTTGCTCTGGGCATACCACTTTTCCTCCGATTTAGGTAGCATTGTTTTCGCCAGGAAGTTATGAAGGTTGAATATCAAAGGTGTCGCTGTACCCGAGTATGGTCTTTGACAGGGGCACTACCTGTGGGGCGATCAGAGCAGAAGGGAGGCAAAGCTAGGAGAGATTGGGTAAAAGGTAACAGCTGTGTCAGCTTCTGAGCGGAACGCCAGACAAGTGAGCCCAGGAGGACGTCTTCCTAGATTTTGAATGGTACTGGAGCAGGCTGGTTGTGGAGAAGAGCTGGAAGTGCAGAGGTTTCTGAGAAGCGGATGCACTGATCTGGCGTCAGAATCACTAGTGGGGGTGTTGGGGACACTATATAAGACTTTCACCTTATGTGGAGTTCTAGGAAGGGCAGATGCTGGTTGGATCTGCGGTGGTCCCCGTGTGGGCCTCAAGATGTCAGCTATTTCTTCACTGATCACTGCAATGCTTCTGATTTTTCCCTCTCACCCCAATCTGTGGGTAATCAGTGAGGGGAGGTTGTATGGAGGGTGCTGGGATGTGTTTTGAAGTGGCAGTTTGGCAGCAGGGGCTCGGATGGCGTTGGATGGAATGCGGCTTGTGAGGTGTTTGCAAGATGGCGGCCACTCCAAAATGTTAGAGCTGCCAATGCGGATCTGCCCCCCTGATCCCTTCTCTATTCTTCCGGTGGTTGCGGGGAGATCGATCGCTCGGTGGCCGGCGATACCAGTCTGGCTGCGTATTGATAAACCAGGGCCCACAGGTTTTAATTGTGCAACATTACAACCTTCTAGCTGCCAACCCCCTAACAACCAATGACATCATCAGTTGATAAGGAGGATGTCAGTTGCCTGCATATCATCATTGTTTTACCCTCCCTTGCCTCTCTCCATCAGTTTTGGGGCGCCTCAAGACAGTCCATAATTTTGGAGACTGCCTTGAAATTGTCCATAATTTTAGACTGAAAAAATCCTAAAATTTAGAACTGGTTGATAATCCTGCAAATGTATTTTTGATTCATAATTCCTGCAGCAGATTATACAACATGTATATTTTATATTGCACAACGTAGCGCACAAACATCTAAAAAATAAGAAAATGCAACATAATTCATTAAAGTAAATTTCCCCAGTCGTCTTCCAGGACAGCCCTTGAGAGATGGAGCTCATCACACCTGACAGGAAACACATTGCACAGCTCTTTAAAAGGCGGTCCCTCAGGCATCTGGTCAGTTTTTTGTGTTTCCTCAGCCGAGGAGACATGTTGCAGAGGAACCGTCTTCTAAAGAGTGAGTAAGGAAAGCTCCACCGCTCAAGGGCTGCCGGGGAGGCAGAGCCAGAAGCAAAGCAATAAACCCCTATCAGCATGGCTGCAGATAAAAAACTCTCCTTTGGCCAAACGGGTTCCCTCCGCAGGTGCAGGAGTTCCCCGTCCCCTCACCTCTCTCCAGAGCCCGGCGAGGGAGTGGGCGGTGGTGATGCATGTCGGCGGCAGCGCTGGAGATCCTTTTTCTCTCCTCATCTGTTTTTTAAAATTCGCGCTGTACCCCGGAGGAGCGCGGAGCGTCACTTCCAGCGGAAACGCATCATCACCGTGCGCTGGAGGAAGTAGTTCCTACCTCCAGGCGCAGAGAGGAAGGGGAGGGCCAGGCCAGTGTTATGATAAAGGCGCCACAGCATGGCTATAGACGCCGAGGAATGCAGCATGGAGGCACACGTTTCGGGTGAAGCCAGCACCTGCTCTTCACAGGTAGGCTGGCGGTGCCAGAACCTTTTTCCTGTGCCTAATTTTTTTCTGTGATGTGGTAAAAAGAGCTAGCAAAGGCATTTATGTGAAACCTTTAGTGTAGCTCTGGTGGGTGCTAGGAGGGCAGGTGGTCAGATATGATATGCATTTAACTGTCCCTTGTTTATGTCATCCTCTCCGCTAGAAGGAGCATTCTAAAGCGGGGAAGGCAGCTGCTAAGACGGACAAAAGAAAATGCCCAGCTTGCAGCACCAGACTGCCCTCAAACTATGCTAAAACCTTATGCCAGACATGCATTTCAGGGGTTCTAAAGACAGAAGAAGATTCCCCATTTAGCAAAAGCCTATGCTCCTTCAAGGATGAGGTTCAGTCTACCTTTTCATCCTTTAGGAAACTTATCTCGGAAGTGCAGGTACCAGGAAGAGTCCTGGACAAACCAGCGCAAGTCCCCACCTCACCTACTCACCTCCCTTCAGGCTCAGGAGAGCCATCTGGGAGTAGGGAAATCCCACATCTTTCTGCTGACCCGGATTCTGCTCAGTCCTCTGGACAGGACGAAGGTCAGGATGAAGCATCCATTTCCAGGTTTAAACTTTCACAGGAGGAAGTGGACGAATTGCTAGGGGCTATATATGATACTTTGGAAATCAAAGAGGAGGAAGCCCCACTCTCCAGACATGACAGGATGTACCAGGGACTGGACAAAAGAAAGCCCAGGGTTTTCCCAGTACACAAGGTCATGACAGACTTTGTCCTAAAGGAGTGGTCTGAGCCTGAGAAAAGACCCTTTTTCTCAAACAGTCTCAAGAGGAGATTCCCCTTTGATGACAACCCAGACTCAGTCTGGAACCAGACGCCAAAACTGGATGCTCCTTTGGCAAATGTCTCTAAGCACGCAGACTTGGTGTTTGATGATATGGGGCACCTGGCGGACCCAATGGATAAAAGAGGGGATATAATCCTCAAGCGCTCTTGGGACACCGCAATGGCCAACCTTAGACCAGCTTTGGCCACAACCTGTGTAGCCCGAAACTTTGAGTTCTGGTTAAAGCAGTTGCAAGGGCATTTAATAGCAGGGACCCCTAGAGAGGAATTGTTAAAATCATTTCCTATGCTCTATAAAGCCGTTGGTTTCATTGCTGACGCATCAACGGAGTCGGTCAAGTTATCGGCTAAATCAGCTGCACTTTCAGTAGCAGCCAGAAGGGCCCTCTGGCTTAAAACTTGGCCGGGAGATACCTCATCCAAGCTCCGCCTTTGTAGTATTCCATTTTCCGGAAAATTTCTTTTTGGGGATAAATTAGACGAGGCCTTAGAAAGAACAGCCGACAGGAAAAGACGTTTCCAACCAAAAAGAAATTTTATCCCAGGAAGTTTTTTCGTCCCTACAAGGGACAAAATAAGGAGGAGTGGAAGAACCTGCAAGACAGGGGTAGACCTAAAAAGCACTGGACCGGGCAAAAGGACAGACAAAGAGCGAATGTGCTCTTTAACCCTCCTAGCCAAAATACCAAGGCAGAGGGATACAAACAATGATGCCACAGGCCAAGTGGGAGGAAGGTTGGAGAGATTCCTTCCACAATGGCGGGAGATAACCTCCAACAAGTTTATTCAGGGTGTGATAGAAAAAGGGTACTCCTTGGAATTCAGCAAGAGACCCCCCTCAAGAGTATTGATCACTCAGCTCCCAAGAGATCCGGGAAAAGCCAAAGCGTTACCTCTACTAATAGGGGAAATGGTAGATCTGGGAGTCCTGGTCCCAGTTCCAAAACAGGAGGAGGGGGAGGGTTTCTACTCACACGTCTTTTTAGTACAGAAACCCTCAGGCAAATATCGGCTAATCCTAAACCTAAAACCCTTGAACGAAACAATTCAGTACAAGAGGTTCAGGATGGAATCTATTTATTCAATCAGAGGTCTGCTGCAGAAGGATTACTTCATGGCGACCATAGATTTAAAAGATGCCTATTTGCATGTGCCCATCAGAAAGAGTTCCCAAAGGTACCTCCGACTGGCTTTGCAGATAGGACAAAGGATATACCATTTCCAAAGCAGAGCCTTGCCGTTCGGTCTTTCTTCCTCGCCAAGGATCTTTACCAAGATCCTGGCAGAAACCCTCGCACCATTAAGGTTACAAGCGATAAATGTGATACCTTATCTAGACGATTTGTTGTTCATAGCACCAACGAGGGAAAGGCTTCAGGAAGACCTAAAGGTTGCACAGAAGTGGTTAGCCCACCTGGGGTGGATAGTAAGTACCGAAAAGTCGAATCTCTTCCCCTCCCAAGAGATCCGATTTTTAGGGCACACGATCAATTCCATCAGACAGAAGATCTCACTACCGCAAGATAAGATAGAACATCTCGTGCAGAGAATACCAAGGCTCCAAACAAATCTTCCCGTCACCGTAAGGGAAGTCATGTCTGTTCTAGGCCTCATGACGTCTGCCATTCCAGCAGTCAAGTGGGCCAGGTTCCACCAGAGACCGCTTCAGGCTTTTCTCCTGCAGAATTTGGGGAGAAAGGACCTAGAGGACATGATGGTTATTCCATCGAGGGTGAGACAGGCCTTATGGTGGTGGAGATGTCAGGACAACCTACAGAAGGGGGTTCTGTGGGTATGTCCAGTTTCTAACATACTGACCACAGACGCCAGCAGTTGGGGCTGGGGGGCCCATCTGGGCGGTCAGTGGGCGCAAGGAGGGTGGACGCATTTACAAAGTCAGCGGTCCTCCAATTACAGAGAGTTGAAGGCAGTGGCAAAAGCAATCGAAGCATTCCAGAACCAGATCAGAGGGCGACATGTTCAGGTCAGATCAGACAATGTAACAGCAGTAGCATACCTAAACAAGCAGGGCGGAACTCAGAGCCCCAGTCTGAGATTGGTGGCCCAGGAAATTTTCGTCTGGGCAGAAAGGAATTTAGAATCCCTTGCAGCGATCCATCTCAAGGGAACACAAAACGTCCTAGCCGACTATTTAAGCAGACAAGCCATTTCTCAAGAGGAATGGTCACTGGATCAAGGAGTCTTTGCTCAGATAGCAACCAGATGGGGCTGCCGGAGGTCGACTTATTTGCCAACAGGACAAACTCAAAACTGCCAAACTTCTGCTCTCTCAATCCGGAAGATCAGCCTATAGCGATAGACGCCCTCCAGACAGAGTGGAATTTCAAGCTTTGCTATGCCTTTCCACCTCTTCACTTAATTCCAAGAGTGTTAAAGAAGTTCATAGCAGAACGCACAACGCTAATCCTAATAGCGCCTTACTGGCCCAAGAGAGCTTGGTTTTCGACACTTCTATCATTAGCAACTCAGCCTCACTGGATGTTACCACGCAAGCAGAAACTGCTTACGCAGGGGCCAGTACTTCTCCCCAATCCAGCCATGATAAACTTAGCAGCATGGCATCTGAAACGGATATCTTAAGAGCAAGGGGTATTTCAGATAGAGTGATTAAAACTCTACTACAAAGTCGTAAGCCCGTCACAAGGGCTATATACAAAAAGGTGTGGAGAAGGTTTAATTTATGGCGGTCAGAAACTGGGGAAGAAGAAGTGAATTCTCCAGTAGTTTTGAATTTTTTACAAGAGGGTCTGGACAAAGGTCTAGCCTTAAGCACTATTAAGGTGCAGATTGCAGCCCTCTCGGTTTATTTGCAGCAATCCTTACAGCAGGACCCACTTATAAACAGATTTTGCAAAGCGGTTTCCAGAATGCGACCTATTATTTGTCAGAAAATCCCAGCATGGGATTTGTCTATTGTTCTAAAAGCTGTCATCTCGGACCCTTTTGAGCCTTTATCAGGGGCGTCCGTTAGATTAATCACGCTTAAGACTGTTTTTCTTATAGCCATGACATCTGCACGCAGGGTGAGTGAACTACAGGCTCTATCAATCAGAGAGCCCTTTTTGCAGATCCTGGAGGATAGAGTCGTTCTCAGGACCGACCAAGCATTCATACCCAAAGTGTCTTCTGCTTTTCATAGAACCCAGGACATAATTCTTCCTTCCTTCTGTAGTAAACCAGCTAACAGAAAAGAAGAGCAGTTACACCTATTGGATGTGAGGAGAACCTTAATAGCTTATCTGGAAGCCACCAGGGGCTTCAGGTAATCGGAGGCCCTGTTTGTCCTTTTCTCAGGAGCCCGGAAGGGAAAACAAGCCTCTAAAGGGACGATAGCAAGATGGATTAAAATGGCTATAACAGAAGGCTACAAGGCATTACACTTGAGTCCTCCACAAGGGCTAAATGCTCATTCCACAAGGGCATTAGCAACTTCCTGGGCGGAAAGAGCCGGTGCTACCCCGGAGCAGATATGCAAAGCTGCCACATGGTCGAGTATGTCCACATTCATTCGACATTACAGATTGGATCCATGCTTTGCTGGGGTTTTTTGCCTTCCTCTGGATCAACTGTGGGTGAAGGATTGTATATGGGATTATTTGGTTGTATGTGTGTATGTGTATATGTGTAAATATATATGTATATACATTTTTTTTTTTTTTTGGTTGAACTGGATGGACTTGTGTCTTTTTTCAACCTGACTAACTATGTAACTATGTAACTATGATCTGTTGGGGAGTCAGGATCAAGCGTTTGGAAGGAAAGTCCTCCAAGCAGTGGTCCCACCCCAAATGGAGTGAGTACTTGTGTATCCTCTCAAGGGCTGTCCTGGAAGACGACTGGGGAAAAACCGGAGTTAGACTTACCGGTAACTCTGTTTCCAGGAGTCTTCCAGGACAGCATGTTCCCACCCTTGTTGTATGCATAAATAAGTCGGTGTATGTTTTTTAAAACTGTCTTTCAGCTCCGTCCTTCGGTTCTTGGATAAAACTGACCAGATGCCTGAGGGACCGCCTTTTAAAGAGCTGTGCAATGTGTTTCCTGTCAGGTGTGATGAGCTCCATCTCTCAAGGGCTGTCCTGGAAGACTCCTGGAAACAGAGTTACCGGTAAGTCTAACTCCGGTTTTTTCTTCTTCTTTTTTTTTTTTTAATAAATGCAAAAGATAGAGGAGAAAGGGTTACATACGTATTGCTTTTCTCTTTCTTTTACAAAAATATTGACAATCCAGCATATCAGGAAGACTTGAATGTGTATATTTGGAATAGAACAACCAAGATAAGTAGACCTAAATAACAGACACAGGCCGCAACATCACTCATGATGCAATATTCGTAACCCAGGTTGCATCAAGAGCAAAATAGGGTACACATTAAACAAACATGTCCCAGGTTTGAATAAGTCATGTAAAATACAACATACCAGCTAGTATATACAGTTGTGCTCATAAGTTTATATACCTTGGCAGAATTTAGTATTGGCCATTTTTCAGAAATTCTAATAACAGAAAATACCCAAATGACTCTGATCAAAAGTTTACATACCCTGGTGATATTGGCCTGATATGATGCACACAAGTTGAATGGCTATAGGTAACGATCCTCACATGAGATCCGTTTGCTTGAAATTAGTTTGTGTGTAAAAAAGGGTCATTGAGTTTCTGGGCTCCAAACCAGACCCTTGCATCTTTCATCCAGTGCTGCACTGACGTTTCTGGATTCTGAGTCATTTGGAAAGAAAAATAATTGTCAAAGGATTTGTTGGTAAATGTACCACAAAAGATACTGTCATTGATGTTGAAGGCAGCAATACACAATATTAAGAACTGGGGTATGTAAACTTTTGATCAACGTCATTTGGGTAGTGTCTGTTATAATGATTTTAAAATGAATAAACACAGTTGATTGATAATATATGGCTTCAGCCAAGCACTGAGTGAAAGAAACATTTTTGTTGTCATTCATATTCTCTGGAAAATGCACCAGAAATCATTTCTGACAGGGTATGTAAACTTATGAGCACAACTGTAATTATAGGGTCAAGCTGGACTGAACAAAGAAGTCATAGTCATTGAAATTCGATTTTAAATTTTCAAAAATAAAGTGGCAAATTGTTGCAAACAGTGACATAAAGGCCAATATTTCCAAACAACATAATTACAAATCCTGATAAATAGTATCAGGGCGTGCTGTTCCACTGCTGGTGGACGGTGTTGGGCACTGGCTGCCATGGTAGATTGGGGATTGGATGAACCACTGGTTTAGTTGTGGGGTGTTGAAGGTGGATGGAATTGGGGAAGGAGATGGGTATGGGATAGGGGGATGTGATGGGTCAACGGCATTGCCATATTCGTCTGAATATGGACGGTAGCGAGGGGGATAGTAGGGATGGGTTCAGGGTGGTGGAGGGTTTGAATGAGGAAAATATGGGCCTGATGGTGGTGAAGGTTGAAAACTTGCCATGGTGGCATTGGCTTGCTCCTGTGCAATATTTGCCTCAAGTACATCCATGATGGTGTTCCTGACATCATTCCGTCTTTGCGGGCTGATTTTCTTGAGCAACCCTGCCACCATGATCGCAAATCCGAACTCAGCAGACGCTAGACTGTCTATCTTTGTGGAAAGTCTATCGACAAGCACCCCGAAACAAACCATGTGACTACTTGTGGCCCTCCCTCTTGCTGGTCAGCTGTTTTGCCGTCGTAAGCAAACCTGGCTGGGCCCTGCTTGCTCCACAGGTTCAGAACAAACAGGATCAGGGCCGACATCAGCGTCAAGGCTTCTTTCATTGTTGGCAACCCCCAATCAGGCAACATGTTGGTGCAAACCAATATTGATTGGGTTCTCCGGTCTCTCCTGCTCCTCACCTCTATCCTCTTCCACCCAACTAGATTGTGTTCTGGAATGACAATATAATATTGTTTGGCACACCATTCTTTATCTAGTAGAAATTTAATAATATGACAGATGTAAACTCACGCTCTCAATTCCATGATGGGTCTTTAAAATTCCATATCCCCCACATGCATGTAAAGGACCACTCTGTCCTCCAGAACCACTTCTCTGTTGTGCCATTTTTTTAGGCGACACTTGTAGCAGTCCCTCAGGTTTTTCTATCTTGATTGGATGAAATGCACTGCAAAACATAAATATGAACATATGGTAATTAACTATGTATTTTGTTTTTCAGGTACCTGGCAACCGGTCATTCTCTTGTGAGCCTACACTTTGAATTTATGATCGGAAAGTCTACAGTCAGCTACATCGTCCAAGAAACGTGCCAAGTCCTATGGCGTGTGCTTAGCTGCATTGTAAAAGGCCTACAGCAGAGGAATGGCAGGATATTGAGTCTTTGGGGGGCGTTGCAATTTCCCAAATTGCGTAGGCGCTATTGATGGGAAGCACATTCTGGTGTTTAAGCCTGTCGGTAGCTGCAATTTGTTTTACAATTACAAAAAGTATTGTTCTTTTGTACTACTAGCCGTGGCCGGCGCTAACTTCTGCTTTACATATATAGACATTGGGTCTTACGGAAGCCTGTAATGCATAACAACAAATAACACTGCGCTCGCATGTCACTCTAACCAAAACATGTAGAAATAACTCTCATACCACTCTGGCATGTAGAGGGTAGACATGGGTAGGGGGAAAGAAAGTCCCAAGGGAGTCCATGGGCAAAGTCCGGAGGAGGTGTGCAAGTCGAGGCAGCAGGCTGAACGGAACAGGAAGACTCTGTAGACCAAGACATAAAAAGAGAGCAGCGCCTCTAAGTGCAATACCTTCTTTAATGATAAAGGGTATAAGTAAATTTACACTCACATAAAAGATCAGATAAAAACACAGAAAGGGATCATCCGTGGATCGCCAGGTGGTGTGCAGGTAGGCGTGGAGGGGGAGCCGATGCCCGTCACGCTGTTGGCTTCCAGCGCAATCCGGGACACGAAGCCGATGACAAACCGTACACACGCTCAGCACCATGTCACTTCCGGGTCACCAAACAAGAAATGCACGCGTTCGGATCATTCGTGATCCCTCATCAGGCAAGATGGAGATGTGTTTTTATCCGATCTTTTATGTGAGTGTAAATTTACTTATACCCTTTATCATTAAAGAAGGTATTGCACTTAGAGGCGCAGCTCTCTTGTTTATGTCTTGGTCTTACGGAAGCAGCTGCGATTCCCCGATCTTTTTCAATTCATCCTTTGGTCAAAGGCTACGAGCTCATACATTAGACATTCTGGAGAACTGTCCTCTTCCTGGAACAACCGAACCCCCACTACACTACGTGTTGTCGCAGATGAGGCTTTCACTTTGGGGGAACACCTAATGAGGCCTTTCTCCAGCAGGCACCTGACTGCCACGAAGAGAGTGTTCAATTACCGGCTCACCAGGGCAAGAAGGCTGGTTGAGTGCACTTTCGGCATTCCTGCTAATAAATGTCGCTTTTTACACACGTCAATTGCACTTAATCTGGAAAACGACATCTTCATTGCTCTCAAAGCGATGTCAAAGCAGCATGTTTGTTACACAATTTTGTACGGCAATGCGATGGCTATATTTTTGAAGATTCCCTGATGCATGAGAGTGGAGAGTGCTCAACACATTGCTACCAGGGGATCCTGTTATGGTGCCACTGTGTGCAATAACTTTGCCTCCTATTTCGTTTCGCCGGCTGGTGAAGTAGCATGGCAGTTGGAAGCCATTTCGTAAATTTGCTGATCATGTTTAATTCTCTAATTATGTTCTGCATAGATAATGAATTTATGACACGCTATACTGTTGTACTCTATTGACTAAAACTTTTTGGTGTCGTTCCTTTGTTCAATAATACTTTTTTTGTGAGAAATTTCTTGGTTTTCTGTGTTGAATATGACTTTTTGTTGTATTAAAAATAAACTTACTCCAAACATATATTTTTTTTATACTTTGGGTTTATCATCGTCTATTTATTTTGACATAGCTATGTTAATTCTACAGCATATAGCTGAAATGATATCTACTCCGAAATCAGTGAAATATTTGAAAACACAAATCAAGCTAGACATCAGTGATAGTCAGAACAAATTAACTGCACTGTTTAGTTGTAATGACCTGCACTGAAAGGACTGTACTGATGATCTGTGCTGAGTAGCTGTACTAATTAAGACCAGAAACAAAAAAATTCCAAGCTCAACTTACCGACCAGTCTGCCACCAAGCCAAATTCACCTGTCTAACAGTTCAGCGTTTAAAAGACAGGGGATTGGTTACACACATTTGCAAGTGTATGCGTAAGCTGCAGGCCCCCGACAAGGCTCCCTGTATACTGCAGACCTAACTCTGTATAAGAGGCTTCACAGTGGAAGCACATACATTTTTTTGTTTTTTGTCTGTATCTGCCTTTCCATAGCTCCTTGATGTAGTGGCCAGTTATAGGTGGGGGACAATGACCTTGTTTTTTGTGTAGCTGTACTAATTGCCTGCACTGAAATTACTGCACTGATGACCTGCTCTGGTTAGCTGTACTAATGGCCTGAACTGAAATTACTGCACCGATGAGCTGCTCTGGTTAGCTGTACTAATGACCTGCACTGAAATTACTGCACCGATGACCTGCTCTGTTTAGCTGTACTAATTGCCTGCACTGAAAATACTGCACTTATGACCTGCTCAGAGTAGCTGAACTAATGGCCTGCACTGAAAATACTGCACTTATGACATGAACACAGTTGATGGATGATACATTGTTCTTATGCATGAGAAACTGACCAAAATAACATGATGGTACTTACATTTCTCAGAAAGATCATTGGTTGAGAGATTCTCCCACTCCTCCACACACAGCGTGCAGATTTGAAGCAATGCTGTCTCTTTTTTATGTTGATCATGGTAGGTGAATCTTTTTTGTCCCAGAGGACTGGTCGCTCTTTATCCAGCCTAATGAGTACATCGTTGTCTATGCTGTCTCTTTGATCACTACAGGGCCGTCTTTAATATGGATTGGACCCTGGGCAAATATTTTCTAGGGCCCCTCCCCCACGCAATTTCACTCTCCACCTGTTCTGAGACACACAATAAATAGCAACTAGACTCAAAATCAGTTTATTGAATCAGATCAGCAGTGATTTTAATTGGTTGCCAGAGGTTACAGCACATCATTACCGCTTACTGACTGGTTGCTAGAGGTTACAGCACACATTACAGCTCACTGATTAGCTGCTAGAGGTTACAGCTCATGCTTTCTGCTTGTTTGGTTGCTAGAGATCATCAATACTGCTCACTGATTGGTTGCTAGAGGTTACGACACATCATTACTGCCCACAGATTGGTTGCTAGAGGTTACAGCACATCATCTCCTCACTGCCTGCACACCATGGACTGGGGAGCGCAAAGTCGCTTTCCTGACACCACAGAAATGTGCTTCCCTTTAGCAGATATACAGCAGTGCCATCAATTATTAATGACACCCTCACACATCTGCTGACATGTGCCGTAGACTTTTAATCATGCCCTTGTCCCCAGTGGGCAGCATCCAGTATAGGTGATGTTGAATATTACTTCAGGGGGGCATGATATACATATGAATGCCAACTTTGTTTACATATCACTCCAGCTGGCTGCCACTATTTGCTTATGAATGCTGCCGCTATTTACATATCAATGCCGGTTATTTATATGTAAACATAGGGTCTGCAGGTGATTCACCAGGATAGTTGGCAAGTATGAAGCAGCTGCTTTGGGCCCCACAACAATGAAAGGGCCCAGGGCAGCTTCCCCTTTTGCCCTGACTTAAAGACGGCCCTGGATCACTGTATTCTCTTCTTCTGGTGGCCATATTTTTTGCAGCCAGAAATATAGCATGCAGATGTGTACCAGACAGGAAGTGCTCTGGGGGTTGCCTGGGTAAAATTTCTGGGGAGTACCTGGGAAATTATGTGGAGTACCTTGGGAAATTTTCTTGAATCGTCTTCCAGGGCAACATCCAAGATAGGCTCCTCCTCCCTAAAACAGGAAACACATTAGTCCACCATTATAAAACATTCAGTCTTACCTGCGTGCCTCAGTTATTTGTGTTTCCTCAGGACCACATGAGCTGCAACAAGGAAAGATCTTCAGTCTCTGTGCTGATTGTAGGAGACTCCTTTGTTGGCTCCCCTGGTGACCCACCGGGTTTAAGGGGGGCTAGCAGGGGCAGCATTTGGACTTGGGCTGCCTAAGGTTTTGCCTCTGCAGGGAGGTAAGCAACCATCCTCCCATGCTGCAGTCATGCCAATGGCACTTCCCCATAGTGCTGCCACTCATCTGTTCCACCTCATGCCTGGAGGGGTGTAGGAGCACGGTGGTGGCCAACCCAGAGCGCGTGTGCCCATGGCCTTTCGGCTCGGCACTCTTTCTCCACTCAGGCACTGACAGTTTTGTTGGTCGGACCTGGCGGGTGTACCAAGATGGTGCCGGGAACGTCCTTTCCGGTCATGTGGTTCCAGTCGGCGGCCATCTTGGTGAAGGCAGGAAGCTGGTCGGAAATGCCTCACTTCCGGTGAGGTAATTTCCGGCAGAATGGCGCGAACTTTAAAAAAAAAGAGAAAAACAAAATGAAATGGGGAACAAAGCAAAAAAAAGGGAAAACATCTCTGCAGGAATGGAATAAGCGGCAGCAGGTGCAGGTGAGTCCACCAACTTGCACGGGATCAGCTGAGGCGGGGCTGGAGCTATGCAGGAAGCAGTTAAAAGGCCCTCTGTCAGAAGAGCATGTTGGCTGACCAGGTTGAATGCCTCTCCATCCTGCCCTACAGATCCTGCTTGTCAGGACAGCTCCAAGGTAAGCCAGAGAACTTAAGTGTCACCTCTGTCTTTTACCACTGTTTTCTTTATGGTGCTTGAATTTATCGAACTGCTTGTAGTTCATTCATTCGGGTCCCTCTTGCTTGTTTTAGGCAAAGGCCCCAGAGGAAAAGAAAGGGAAGAGCACTGGCAAGGCATGCGCCTCGTGTGGTCACCGCTTTCCTCCCGAATGGAAGAAACCGCTTTGTCAAAAATGTGTTGACAGACTAGTGGCAAAAGAGTCGCAGAACTACTTCAAGGATGTGCTCAGCAAATTCAAAAAAGAAATAAGGGACACTGTTGCACCATTGCAAGCGGCCATAAAAAAACTGGAGGCCCCTGTGGGCATTGACCAGAGTAGCGCACCTTCTACCAGCAAGGCAGCCACCCCAGTAGAAAGTGGGGAAGAGGATGACCCCCCCAGAGCCAGAAACAGAGTTAGAAGAGTCCGAGGAAGGGTTATGCTCAGATTCTGACAACAATGATCTAGCGTCATTAAACGCAGGTACCTGTTTGAGGAAGAAGGTGCCAAAGCGTGGGAAAAATGTCCCAAGGTAGATGCTTCTCTGGCCAGGGTGGCAAACAAAATGGACCTGGCTTTTGATGATGCAGGGACCTTTAACGATCCTATGGATAAGAAAATAGAGGCGATGCTAAAGAGAGCATGGGAGGCGGGCACGGCTAACCTGAATCCAGCTTTAGCTTCCACCTGCACAGCTCGTACGCTTCTGATTTGGTTGAACCAGTTACAGGAATTACTTGAAGGGGATATGCCTAGAGAAATATTATTTCGGCAGGAATGCTCATGGCCACGATAGTTCTCCAGGACGCATATCTACATGTACCTATAAGAAGAACTCATCAGAAATACCTGAGATTTGCGATCCAGGGGCCAGCAGCCACTCTGCAGCTACAATACACTTCTATACCCTTCGGAATCTCCTCTGCGGCAATAATTTTTTCGAAAATCATAGCAGAAGCCCTAAAGATTTGAGGCTGAAAGGAATAGGGGCAATTCCGTACCTGGACGATCTACTTTTTTGTTTTGCGGATTCAGCAACTTCCCTAGAAGACAACCTTCAGGCGAGCATAACCTAGTTAAAAAATCTAGGACGGTTAATAAAACACCGAAAAGTCACAGCTCACTCCAAGCCAAAGGGTAATCTACTTGGGCTATGTACTAGATTCAAAAATGACAAAAAAAATTTTGACAGAAGACAAGATCGAAAAAATCACGGAAGCCATAACTTTTCTCCTAAGGGTCAAAAAAAATAACGATCAGGAGAGGGATGGCAGTTCTGGGACTGATGTTGGCCTCAATACCAGCCATCACATGGGTGGCAATCCATCATCTTTGTACAAGATTATTTTGGTTCTGCGTACGGTCAAAGAATCCCTGCATTGGTGGCTCAACCCGCTTCGCTATATAGAAGGGTGCAGATGGGCACAAAACAATCCGGTGCAGATCACCATGGACCCTAGCACTATGGGATGGGGGAGCGCACATGGAGGACCGCTGTGCTCAAGGGAAGTGGGACTCCAAGATGTTGCGTGCCTCCTCAAACACGAGAGAGCTAAAGGCGATAAGGGAAGCGATGATATAGTTCCAGCCGGCCATTCAAGGGAAAGATATCCGTATCCAGTCGGACAACACCACGACGGTGGCATATTTGAACCGACAAGGGGGGACAAAGTCTCTGCAGTTAATGACCCTAACATAAACTATTCTACTATGGGCCGAGGTGAATATTCGGTCGATCTCGGCCATCTACCTGAGGGGCACAGACAATAGCCTAGCGGGTTTCCTAAGCACAAAGACGGTAAAGCACACAGAATGGGCATTACACCAAGAGATTTTCTCATGGATTACGGAAATCTGGGGACTACCCGAAATAGATCTGTTTGCCACAAAGGCAAACGCGAAACTCCCGAGATGCTTCTCGCTGGATCCTTCAAATGGCAAGAGTGATACGAAAGATCAGAAAAGAAAAAGTAACAGTAATTCTCATTGGGCCTTTCTGGCCACAAAGAGCGTGGTTCAGCAACTTGACAAACCTCAGCGAGAGTCCACACATAACACTGCCCGATCGACCAGACCTTCTAACACGGGGACTGGTCAAACACCTGGATTACAAAATTTTCAAGCTTTCAGCTTGATTCCTGAGAGGGTGAAGCTACAAGCAAAAGGTCTGTCGAGCCAGCCATTGACACCATCTTGGCCAGCAGTAAACCAGTTACCATGGCCATATATGAAAAAGTAAGAGACATTTACTTCCTGGTACCAGAGCAATTGGGATCCCGTTAGGGAGTTCATCCCAGCAGTTTTGGGCTTTCTGCAGGAAGGGGCAGATAAAAACATGGCAACAAGCACTCTGAAAGTGCAAGTAGCGGCTCTGTCTTCTTTCACAGACATCAGATTAGCAGAGGACCCACTAATCAAGGGGATCCTACTCTCACTAAAAAGATCCAGACCAGTGAAAGTGAACAAAACTCCATCATGGGACTTGTCCACAGTACTCAAGGGGTTCCTTTCCTCACCCTTCGAGCCACTGGAAGAAGCTATGGAGAAACACCTCACGCTAAAAGCAATGCTTCTAGTAGCCCTGGTTTCGGCCAGGAGAGTCAGTGAAATGCAAGCATTATCAATGATGGAGCCTTACTATGAGATCCACACAGATAGAATAGTACTGTCTCCAGACCCGGCATTCTTGCCGAAAGTATTGTCCAGCTTTCATAGAACACAAAAAGTGGTCATTCTGTCTCTGCCTGCATCCATGAGCAGTGAGAAAAGGGAGACTTACAATAAACTGGATATAAGGAGAATACTCATTACATATTTAGAAAGGACTAAGGACTGGCGAAAAACTACGTCGTTGTTCGTCCTTCACACAGGAGAAAACAAGGGGAAGCAGGTCTCCAAGAGCACAATAAGCAGATGGATAAGATTGGCTATACAAACGGCGTATAAGTCACAAGGGCTCAGGGGCCCTTGAAAGTGGTAAGGCCCATTCAACCAGAGCCTGAGCCACATCGGCAGCAGAAAAAGCGGGAGCTTCACCTGAACAGTAGAGTCGAGCGAACTTCTGGAAGTCCGGGTTCTGCTGGTTCGGCCGAACTTCGGGACAAAGTCCGGGTTCGGGTCCAGACAGAACCCGAACTTTGTCCCGGACCCCGAACCCCATTGAAATCAATGGGGACCCGAACTTTTAGGCACAAAAATGGCTGTAAAAAAGTCCTGGAAAGTCCTAGAGGTCTGCAAAAGGAAGGAAATGGGGGTAAGGGTGGGACAAGTGCCCTACAAAGAAATGGGGACAGGGAAATAACTAAAAGCATTTTTAAAAAAATAAAAACATAGAAAAATCAAAGCTGGAGGTGGATGTGGACCATCTTCAAACTGGGTCTGAAAAGTATTAATTAACGGTAGAAGCCATATAACTGTTCTAAAATCATCTTCAAACTGTGTCAAAAAAGTATAAAAACAAAAGAGGACACACTTCCTGCTTTTTGATG
>BLSH010523973.1:172039-183756 GCA_018402905.1 Glandirana rugosa | reverse complement strand
TCCCGGTTTTAGTTAAAGTGACACATACAGTTTCCAGATGTTTGCAGAACAGTAGTTCAGTTTGTCCCGGTTTTAGTTAAAGTGACACACACAGTTTCCAGATGTTTGCAGAACAGTAGTATGGTTTGTCCCGGTTTTAGTTAAAGTGTTACACACAGTTTCCAGATGTTTGCAGAACAGTAGTATGGGTTCTCCCGGCTTATTTATACTTTTTTGACACAGTTTGAAGATGATTTTAGAACAGTTATATGGCTTCTACCGTTAATTAATACTTTTCAGACCCAGTTTGAAGATGGTCCACATCCACCTCCATTTTTGATTTTTTTATGTTTTTATTTTTTAAAAAATGCTTTTAGTTATTTCCCTGTCCCCATTTCTTTGTAGGGCACTTGTCCCACCCTTACCCCCATTTTCCTTCCTTTTGCAGACCTCTAGGACTTTCCTGGACTTTTTTACAGCAATTTTCAGAACTTTTGGTAAAATTACCAGAACCCCGGACCCGAACACAGACTTTTTTTGAAAAGTCCGGGTTCGGGTCCGGGTCCCGGACAACCCAAAGTTCGGTACGGACCCGAACTTTACAGTCCGGGTTCGCTCAACACTACTGAACAGATCTGCAGGGCAGTGACATGGTCGAGCCTTGGTACCTTTTGTAAGGCATTACCGCATCGACCAGTTGTGCAGCCAAGACCAGTCTTTTGGAGGCAAGGTGCTTCAGGCCTTACCCCACCCTAGTAAGTATTGCTTGAGACATCCTCTCGGATGCTGCCCTGGAAGACGATTCGAGAAAACAGAGTTAGGTACCTGGTAATCTCTTTTTTTTCTAAGACGTCTTCTAGGGCAGCACTAGCTCCCACCCTGGTGATTAAACAGGATTATGGGGACGCATTAGCTTACTGGAAGTCCCTCGGTGCTTTAATAATGCTGAGGCACGCAGGTAAGACTGAAAGTTTTATAATGGTGGACTAATGTGTTTCCTGTTTTAGGGAGGAGGAGCCTATCTCAGATGCTGCCCTGGAAGACGTCTTAGAAAAAGTGTTTACCAGGTACCTAACTGTTTTCTTTCTCCTGTAAAGTTGCTTCTGCGTAAACGGGGATCTGACTTGGAAGCAACTTCCATTGACTTCTATGGGCTGAAATTGCCTAGAAATCGCGTTGAAGTAGTACAGGAACCTTTTCAGAAGTCGCCTTCAAGTCAGAACGACTTGAGTAGTGTATATTAAGACGGCTCCCATTCATTTCAATGGGATTTTTGATGTCAAGTGACTTGGGGCGACACAAGTCAGATCGCGAGTCGCCTAGGTGTGAACCGGCCCTTATTCATACATTTGATCAGATTGAGATTTCTTGTTGTACATGGATACAATCATAACTTAACTATTGTATCTTACAACTATTGCTCAATCTTCTTCCCTGTGTGTCATATAGATCAAATAAGTTGTTGTCTATAGATGGATTATTCCTATCAATAGAAATCCATTGGAAAAAAAATTGCTTGTTTATTGAAGCGTGTATGGCCACCGTAAGGGCTATGTGAGTTTACAGATCTGCACTGGAGACTCATGAACATACAAGGTACAGCTGGAAGCTTCATCTCTGACTATGAAGTTTGATGGTATCCTGAATGTACTACTCTAAATTTAATGGTACTGTGGAACCTCGGATTGAGAGTAACGCAGTTTACGAGTGCTTCGCAATACAACCTTTTTTTTAAAAAAATCCTGACTCGGTTTGTGAGCGCTGTCTCACAAGATGAGCAGGATTCAAGCCTCTGTGTATGCAATACCATATGTGGCCAGAGATGCGGGGGCCCTGGTGAGGCTCGGAGACGCTCGGAAACATTCGGAGACGCTCAGAAATACTCTGAGTACCTGAAAGTGTCAACAGTTCCCAAGTGTTTCCGAGCTTCTCTGAGCCTCACCAGTGCCCCCGCACCTCTGGCCACATACAGTACTGCATAGAAAAGCAGTCATTGGGGAACGAATCATCTGAGTATCCATTGTTTCCTATGTGGAAACTTGCTTTGCTATATGAGTGCTTTGAATTACAAACATTCTCCTGGAATGGATTATGCTCGTAATCCGAGGTTCCATTGTACCTGGATATGGTAGATATTGCAGAGTGGTGACACACTAATTTGAGCCAAATATATGCTAAATGTAAAACTGCAGATTTTAGCAGCCTTAGAAGAAACCAGTATTGAGAGATATACAAAGGTTACCACTACTGACCTGAATATTTTGCATTGGTGCCTGCTCTTTTATTCAAAGTCTTGTGCATTAAATGCCTTTAGATCAGCATAACAGGCAGGTAATAAGTATTTCTGAAAGGAGAGCTTTGAGATGGAAGCCTATATCCTTGTCTCGGTATAGGTTTCCTTTCAAATAATAGTGGTTGTAATTTTGTACCAGCAGGGTTCACTGTGACTAAAAAATAGAGGACACTGTCTTAACTTATTTTATATATTTGACACCAACTAAAAGTTAACCACTTCAGCCCCGGAAAGTTTTACCCCAAAAATGACCAGGTAATTTTTTGTGATACGATACTGCGTTACTATGTAATTCTTTCCCACAAATAGTTTTTTTTGGTGGTATTTGATCACCTCTGTGGTATTTATTTTTTGCGCTATAAACAAAAAATGAGCGACAATTTTGGAAAAAAAACAAAACAATATTTTTTACTTTCTGCTATAAACCCATCCAATAAAAAAATGTAAAAAATGAAATTTCTTCATCAATAGCCCAATATGTATTCTGCTACATATTATTGGTGAAAAAAATCACAATATTGATTGGTTTGCGCAAAAGTTAGCGCGTCTACAAACTAGGTTATATTTTTATGGCATTTTTGTTTATTTCTTTTTTTTACTTGTAATGGCGGCGATCAGCGATTTTTAGCGTAACTGCGACACTGGGACGGGCAAATTGGACACCTAACCGACACTTTTTGTTATTACCAGGGTGTACTGTTATGCTGAAGATTACCAACAGAGGCCTTAACCTATTGATTGATGAGCAAGTTCTTTTAACTGTTTTTGTAAGTTGTCATTCGTCTTTCACTCCTCTCTCTATCTGAACAGCCCCTAACGCCTGTCATGGGCTGCCTGCATGCAGCCAACTATTGGCTCAAGCGTCATAAATACACAGCCCATTCAGGAATTACAGGCCTCAGTGCCCGTGAAAATGAGGCCTAAAGAAGTTAGCCTTTTACCTTTTACCTGTCACACCTTTGATTTTTCTTTTCCTAAAGAGCTACAGTGCCTGAAGAGTCTTCAGTATTGTTCTCACTACTGGGTGCATTGGATACATAGCCCCCATTTCACTCTGGTTCTATCCACTGCTATGGGCAGCAGGTAGGGTTGCCACCTCATCCCTTCAAAACCAAACGCATATGAATTACACAGGTTCTCTGGCTGATTAAGGTGGTAATTAAACTCACTTGGTGCCTTACCTACATTAAATTAGCCTCAGAACCTGTGTAATTCATACATATTTGGGTTTAAAAGGATGAGGTGGCAACCCTAGCTGCAGGTAGAACCACAGGGACCCTCCCCGTGTTGAGGGTATATGGCCATGTATGGTTCAGAAGGTATGGGCCACATGCTTGTCCCCCCCCCCCCCTCTTTTCTGACCTGCCCGGCTGCATGCTTTGCAGGAGGGTCTGGTATGCATTTTTTTTTTGAGGAGCCCCCCATTTGTTTTTTTTTCTTACGTGGGGTCCCCCTTGACATCCTTACCAAACCCTCATTAAAGAGGAAGTAAACTCTTATTTTTGACTTGTACCTACAGGTAAGCCTATAATAAGGCTTACCTGTAGGTAAAGTGAATATCTCCTAAACTTGCACTGTTTAGGAGATATATTCGCACTGCATGCAGTCAGTGATGTCACCGGCACAGGCGCTCTGAAGAAACAGCATACCTCTGCCGTCCCTTCAGAGCTCTGTGCTAGGTGCTGTGTGCACTCAAACCAATGTGGTGACAGTGCGCTGCTGAAGGACTTCATTCTTAGGTAAGTATTTGTATATGTATTTTTGGAGGAATCCCAAAACATTTTTTGTGTGTAGGTCCCCCATTAATATCTATATCAGACCCTCATGTAGGATAAGGGTCTGGTATAGATGAAGGGCATTCCAGCTGATTTGTTTACAAGAAAGAAGTAAAGCAGCTGGGAGCTGTCATTTACTGATAACAGCATTCCTTTCCTTTGTAAATGTTGGTTTTGCTGTAGGTTGTATACATCAAACAGACAGGGTCAGGGCATTCCCCAGACATGATATTTAATGAGGTATTGCAGTTTTAACCACTTGCTTACTGGGCACTTAAACCCCCCTCCTGCCCCGACCAATTTTCAGTTTTCAGCGCTGTCACTCTTTGAATGACAATTGCGCGGTCGTGCGATGGTGTACCCAAAAAATTTACGTTTTTTTTTTCCACAAATAGAGCTTTATTTTGGTGGTATTTGATCACCACTGCGGTTTTTATTTTTTGCGCTATAAACAAAAAAAGAGTGACGATTTTGAAAAGATAACATTTTTTTTACTTTTTGCTTTAATACATATCCAAAAATAAAGAATAAAAAAAACGTATTTATTCCTCAGTTTAGGCCGACATATAATATTCTTTATATTTTTGGTAAAAAAAATCGCAGTAAGCGTATTTTGATTGGGTTGCGCAAAAGTTATAGCGCCTACAAACTATGGAAATTGGTTTATGGCTTTTTTATTATTATTATTATTTTTTTTTTTTACTGGTAATGGCGGCAATCTTTTATCGGGACCGCAATATTGCAGCGGACATGTCTGACATTTTGGACACTTTTTTGGGACCAATGGCATTTATACAGCAATCAGATCTAAAAATAGACCCTGGTTACTGTATGAATGTCATTGTCAGGGAAGGGGTTAACACTAAGGGGGCGATCAAGGGGTTAAATGTGTTCCCTGTATGTGTTCTAACTGTGTGGGGGCGGGGCTAACAGGGACATAACAGATCTGACTGATCCCGATCACAGGGATCAGTAGATCTGTCATGCCCCCCTTACAGAGCGGGTTCCCCGTTCTGGCTCTCTGTGAAGAGATTGCGGGTCTCCGGCGGACATTGAGTCTGCCCGACCCACGGGCATGCTCACGGCGGCTGCGAGAGCGAGCCTTGGAGGGTGGAAAGGGGAGGACGTCTGTTGACGTCCTCCCGGCAATTCAGATCCACGCTGTAGCTATCAATTGGCTATAGCGCGGATCTGAAGTGGTTAATGTTGACCTTAACTCTTTCGCTGCCCTTTTTGTGTTTTTTGCACACGTGATAAAATGCACATTTTAGGCCTGAAGATTAGTTAAAATCCTCAAACACTATTTTCAGAAAGCAGAGACCCCAGAAATTTGAATGCTACCAGTTCCAAGTTTTTTTTATGTCAAGATACAAGTGCAACACTTTATCGAGCACAAATTTCCAGTAAAAAATACACTAAAGTAAGTTTTAGTGAACACAAATGCAATATTTTGCGAATGTTGTGTGGGGTAAATATACTATGTATAAAATAGATAATACCCAACATGTCAAAAATTGCGTGTGCCCATGAAACAGCCAAAAGACTTCAGTACCCAGTTCCACACCGCGCGCAGTATATTTACTGCGGCAGTGTGGACGTGTCCCGCGAATTGCCGTAAATAGGCGGCGATCGCTGGCACAGCTAGGGGGCACGCGGTCGCAGCGGTCCCATTCGCTACAGCACCATTCAGTCAACAGGAATAGACCAATGGATTTTGATCTAATCCTGTTGATCGGTCCGGCGAATAAGATGCCTTCCCCTGTCTGTGAAATGTAAACACAGGCAGGGGAAGTGATGTCATCTCCCCTCTCTACTTTCTTTTCCGTTGCAGAGAGGAGAGAGAGATATCTAAAAACATGAGTTGCACCAACACCGCACTGACACCAGGACAGTTAGGCACATTTAACCCTCTGATCGCCCCCCCAGTTAACCCTTTTTAGTGCTGTCACCCCCTGTCACAGTGTCATATAGTGCAGTGATCTGATTTTTACAGATCGCTGTACTTGTGACCCTTGTGACACTAAATCAGTGTTTGGGTAGGTAGTATTAGGCCTAGGTAGGTGTAAATACCCCCCTTGCCCCCCTCCAATAAAGTTTTTAACCCCTTCATTGCCCCCTGTCACCTGTGATCACTGTATAAGTGTCACGGGTGACGCTAGCTAGCTAGATATTTTTTTAATCAGATTACCCGCCGTATATTATTTTATATACCTTTTATAGGTTTTAACCCCAATCGGCCGACCCCAGTTAGGTTTTAGCGTGCGTTGGGGTCAGTGTAAACAACAGGCAGGGCCAGTTAGTAAGGTACTCTGACACGCACACACAAACATTAGATAGGTGTTAGATACTATTGTAGTATCTGATCAGATCAAGATCTGCAATCTGATCAGACCTATATTAGCGTTTCCCTTAGATTAGTGTTCTAAAAAAATGCAGCGTTAGCGGGATCAGCCCAGATACTTGCTAGCACCTGCGTTTAGCCTCTCTGCCCAGCCCAGCCCACCCAAGTACAGGATCAATAGTTCGCTATCACTTCCAAAACACAGAACACATATCTGCAGTGTTGGCAGAGATCACGCCCGATCCCTGCGAAATCTGACAGTGATTTTGGTAGCAACTTGACACAGGCTTTGACAACCAGGCGCACTTTTTTGCCTGTGAGTCACACTAGTGTACCTATAAATTTAGAAGCCATGTCAAATCTGAGGTACACAAGTGAAGAGGCCTACGCGTTGAGTATGATAGATGAGAGGAATGGGGAAGCCTCACTGTCAGATTCAGACTCTCCATACGAGTTAGTATACGACAGCGGCTCCATGACAGATAGCTCTGACGTCTGGGTGGTCCCTGCTAAGGTCAGGCGTACCAGATCCCGTTTTGCTGTCGCTGAGGTGCATGAACCACAGGGCTCTCGTATGGAGCAGAGCGCCAGTACTAGCACCGCTACTCCTGGTGACCTGGCAAGCACCAGCGTCGTAGTACATCCTGGTCATACAACCAGCACTGCAGTAACACTTGGTGACGTGGCGAGTCCCATAAGTGTAGTTCAAGCTGGTGTGGCTAGCACAAGTAATGCCCTGCAGACACGAAGACCAAGAACACAGGCCTGCAGAGCCCATAGTGCCCTTCCTCACGCTCCCCTGATTGACAACCCACCACTGAAGCAGCGCCCGTACTTCCCCCTTTCACTGCCCAACCCGGAATTCAGGTGAATACAGTTGACTTTAGGGCCATTCATTTTTTTTTTCGCTGTATTTCACCGAAGATCTCGATAGATCTATTGTGGACCAAAGCAATTTATATGCTGGTCAATGCATCGCCGCTAATCCCCATTTGTCACTTGCCAGAAATTGGAAACCAATTACGGTTTCCGAATTTAAGACCTTTCTGGGCCTTACCCTCATCATGGGCATACATAAAGTACCTGGATTGCGGTTATATTGGTCCACTGACTCAATTCATCACATGTATGTCTTCTCTGCTTCCATGGCCAGGACACGATACGAGCAGATTCTGCGGTTCATGCACTTCACTGACAATGAACTCAGTCGTCCATATGGGGACCCTGAATTTGACCAGCTCTACAAAATTCGGTCCCTCATAAACCACTTCAACCAGAAGTTGACAGCACATTTTATTCCCAACCAAGCTGTGTGCGTGGATGAGTCCCTGATTAAATTTGCTGGATGTCTTGCTTTCAAACAGTATGTCCCCAGCAAGCGTTCCAGATACGGGGTCAAGATGTATAAGCTCTGTGACAGGGCCACAGGCTATATATGTAGTTTTATGTTTTATGAGGGCAAAGATAGCCACATAGAGCCGGAAGGATGCCCAGACTACATGGGGAGTGCCTGCAAAATTGTGTGTAACTTGGTGTCACCCTTATTCGGAAAGGGGTACCATTTGTATGTGGACAATTACTACACAAGCGTGCCACTTTTTAGTCACTTACTTGATCACCAAATTGGTGCATGTGGCACCATGCGACCTAATCGCTGGGGCTTCCCCCCAATGGCTGGTAGATTCCTGACTTAGTCGGGGGAAGAGAGCCTGCTTGAGATGTGTTAATTTGCTTGCAATGAAGTGGAGGGATACAAAGGATGTTTTCGTTCTTTCCTCCATTCATGCAGACACGGCTATCCAAATCAGAACGGCAACTGGTGTTGTGGAGAAACCCCTCTGTGTCCACCAGTATAACCTTAATATGGGAGGGGTGGACCTCAATGACCGGTTATTGGCGCCGTACTTAATTACCCATAAGTCCAGACGCTGCTACAAAAAAGTGTCTGTTTACTTATTTCAATTGGCTTTGCTGAACGCTTTTGTGCTATACAAAGCTTCAGGATGGACTGGGCCTCTCCTGCAATTCCAGGAAGAGATCATTAGAGCCCTGTTGTATCCAGCTGGCTCTGCACCCCATGTTCCCAAACCAAATGCAGTGAGCCGGCTGCATGGACGGCATTATCCACATGCCATCCCTGGTACCCCTCCAAACGATCTCCCCAAAAAAGATGTCGCGTCTGCCGATGACGCGGATACAGGCGTGACACCCGATATTATTGCTCTACCTGTTTGGCCAGCCTGGTCTCTGCATCGGTGACTGTTTCGAGCGCTACCATTCACTAGTTGAGTATTAGCGTAGCGAGCAGCACTACACAGAAATAGGATACATGTTCACAGGGTCTCCAAAGATGTCACCACATTTTTGCAGACCCTAACCTTTACTGTTCATTGTTATAAAAAAAAAAAAATTACCAAAAAAAGTTATAAAAACCCAAAAAAATAAAAATAAATAAAAAACCAAAAACAGTTGTACGTTTCTTGTTTTTCTATCTCTATTTTCTCTCTATTCTCTTTCTATTGCTCTCTCTATTGTTGTTTATGCATATCTGTAATGTTTTGTTGTGGCTTATCATAGTGGGGTTTTTTTGCAGGTATGCAATGTTTTTATGTAACGTTTAATTATTTTTTTATTCTTGCAGGAATATTATTTTTTTATGTTACTGTTTTTATTAATCCTTATTTGATTTTCAGGTACGCCAGCTGCAGCGCTGATTTATTTAGGGTGACAGCAATAGCGTTTGCTCCCACCATATATAAAGCAGCGACTCCAGCGCTGTTGGAGGTGATTTCACCTCCACAGTTAAAAAAAGAGCAAATATACCGGAGCATAGGGGCAGTGGGTGGAAATTGGGGCGGATTGCCCCTATGCTCTGGTATATTTTTTTTTAAAAAGTGGCTATGCCCACCATTAGAAGTGGGAGGATGAAGGGAGGTTTTCTAATGGTGGGCATACCCACCGATTAATTCTTTTTTTTCATTTAACCCACAGGCTGCATGAAAAAAAAGAACATTACAATATATGCCCAACAAGGACCAGCGACATACTAGTAAGTTGCTGGTCTTCTCAGGCTCTCCTATCCCACCGGGCAACGTGGTGGTTCCTCCAGCTTACCATAAAGCTGATTGAAGACTAGAATAGCTCTAATCATCTCTATGGCCTAAGAAACCGGAGGCTACGAGCATTTTGTGACTTCGGTTTCGCCAGATATAAACAGCGCCATTGGGAAATTGGGGAAGCGTCTTATCAAACCGATTTTGGTGTGGTCGGATGCTTTAAGGTCTGGGGAAAGATCTAGAGTTTAGTAGATCCCAAATTAAAAAAAAAAAAAAAAAAAACATGCGCCAATACCTATTTTTATCATAGGGGATATTTAAAATTCCTGTGATAAAAATTAAAATGATAAAAAAAAAATATGAAAGGGACAGTGTAAAAATAAAATAAAAAGCAAAATGAATAAGTAAAAAAAAAATGTAAATAAAAGGTGGACGCAAGCGTCAGTCTCGTGTCGTATGTAAACAACAATTTCACCATGCATGATGTGAGGTATCACCGCAAACGTCAGATCGAGAGCAGTAATTCTAGCAGTAGACCTCCTCTGCAGATCTAAAGTGGTAACCTGTAAAGGCTTTTAAAGGTTTTTAAAAATGTATATAGTTTGTCGCTGCTTTGCATGTGTGCGTCATTTTTAAAGCATGTCATGTTTGGTGTCTATGCACTCGGCATGAGATCAACTTTTATATTTCCCCAAACATTTGGGCAAAATAGTATGTTTTTGTGCATTAAAATTCAAAAAAGTGTTTTTTTTCCCCCGAAAATTGTGTTTGAAAAATCGCTGCGCAAATACTTTGTGAAAAAAAAAATTGTAACACCCACTATTTAAATCTGTAGGACCTTTGCTTTAAAAAATATATAATGTTTGGGGGTTCAAAGTAATTTTCTAGCAAAAAACAGTATTTTTTTCATGTAAACAAAAAGTGTCAGAAAAGACTTGGTGGTTCAAGTGGTTAGAAGAGTGGGTGATGTTGGGCATAAAATTCCAGGACAGTTCAAACCCCCCCCCCCCCCAATTACTCCATTTTGGAAAGTAGACACCCCAAGCTATTTTCTGAGAGGCATGTTAAGTCCATGGAATATTTTATTAGTTTGTCATAAGTGATTGAAAAATGACAAAAAAAAAAAAAATACACAAAGTTGTCACTGAAATGATATTTTGCTCACCCATCCCATGGGTATGTGTGGAATTACACCCCAAAATACATTCTGCTGCTTCTCCTGAGTATGGGGATACCCCATGTGTGAGACTTTTTGTGAGTCTATCCGCGTACAGGACCCCGAAAACCAATCAACGCCATCAGGATTTCTAAGGGCGAAAATTTATGCCTTCACTCCTCACTACTTATCCAGGTTTCGGAGACCATAAAATGCCCAGATAGCAAAAAAAAAAACCCAAATGACCCCATTTTGGAAAGTAGACACCCCAAGCTATTTGCTGAGAGGCATGTTGAGTCCATGGAATGTTTTAGATTTTGCCACAAGTTTCGGGGAAATTACAATTTTTATTTATTTATTTTTTACACAGGACCCCGAAAACCAATCACCGCCTTCAGGCTTTCTAAGAGCATAAAATGGTGATTTTACTCCTTGGTACCCATCGCATTTTTGGAGGCCCTGAAATGTAAAGGTAGCACAACCCCCCCCCCCCCCAAATTACCCCCTTTTGGAAAGTAGACACCTCAAGGTATTTGCTAAGAGGCATGGTGCATATTTTGCAGCTCTCATTTGTTTTGGAAAATGAAGAAATAAACAGATTTTTTTTTTCTTACTCCTTTCAAATTTCAAAAACTTTGTGACAAAAAGTGAGATCTGCAAAATACTCAACATGGCTCTCAGCAAATAGCTTGGCGTGTCTACTTTCCAAAATGGGGTCATTTGTGGGGTTTTGTGCTATCTGGGCATTCCATTGCCTCCGAAACTGTGATAGGGAGTGAGGAGTAAAATCAGCTTTTTACGCACTTAGAAAGCCTGAAGGCGGTGATTGGTTTGTGGGGTCCCTTACGCGGCTAGACTGCCAGAAAGTCTCACATATGTGATATCCCCGTATTCAGAAGAAGCAGCAGAATGTATTTTGGGGTGTAATTTCAAATATACCCATGGCCTGTTCAAGCAACATATCATTTAGTGACAACTTTGTGAAAAAAAAAAATTATCATTTCCCCGAAACTTGTGGCAAAATATAAAATATTCCATGGACTTAACATGCCTCTCAGCAGATAGCTTGGGGTGTCTACTTTCCAAAATGGGGTCATTTGGGGGGGGGGGCCTTATA
>BLSH010523973.1:160292-172029 GCA_018402905.1 Glandirana rugosa | reverse complement strand
GGGTTGTACTATCTGGGCATTTCATGGCCTCCAAAACTGAGATAGGTAGTATGGGATGAAGGCATAAATGTTTGCCCTAAGAAATCCTGAAGGCGGTGATTGGTTTTTGGGTGTCCCGTACGCCGATACGCTCCCAAAAAGTCTCACATATGGGGTATCCCCGTACTCAGGAGAAGCAGCAGAATGTATTTTGGGGTGTAATTCCACATATACCCATGGCATGTGTGAGCAATATATAATTTCAGTAACAACTTTGTGTAATTTTTTTTTGGTTATTCTTCAATCACTTATGACAAAAAAATAACATATTCAATGAGCTCAACATGCCTCTCAGCAAATTCCTTGGGGTGTCTACTTTCCAAAATGGGGTCATTGGCCATAGTCAAAGCACCTCTCACACAATGAGAAAGCACAGGCTAGGCACACAGTTAACCCTTTGATCACCCTTGATGTTAACCCCTTCCCAGCTAGTGCCATTAGTACAGTGACAGTGCATATTTTTTAGCACTGATCACTGTATTAGTGACACTGGTCTCCAAAAAGTGTCAGGTGTCTGATTTATTCGCCGCAATATCGCAGTCCTGCTAGAAGTTGCTGATCGCTGCTATTACTAGTAAAAAATAAACAAATAAAAATATACCATCGTTTTTAGACGCTATAACTTCTGCCCAAACCAATCAATATCCCAGATAACAAGTAATTGTGCTGCAAGTTTGAAAATAACTTGCTAAGCTCTTGCTAGACTTGCCAGGCTTCATAAGTTTGTTGCACAATTGCAGCAATTCCGCATTGCATGACTCCAGATCAACTTTCTTTGCAAACATTCCGCAAGTCTGCTGCAAGTTCTGGTTCAGTTATGTTGTGCAATGGTCATCATTGCTCCCTGCTGTGTGAAAAGTTTTTCTTTTAATTGGTGCTGGGGCAGCCATAGAATCACTTTGGGAGTGGTGTGCATAGAGGTGAGTGGTAACCATGAGATCTGATATGGAGTTAAGGGAGGTAGAAATCAAGGAGTGACTAACCCTAATATCCCATTGGTGTAGCACAATTTGGAACGTTTTATTTTTCCTTGTAAAAATCTACCAATCAAGCAATGCCAGTCTGTCACCACCACCAATCCCAAAAATCGATATAGAAAATGGATAACCCCTATTGGTGGGACTTTAGAAGTGGTGGCGCAGAAAACATTTAATACCACATATTCGTATAACATTTTTTAACATTTATTGCACATAGAATCAGCTTAAAAGGTGAAGTTACAAAGAAATTGTTACATGTACATTACTTTACAACCTGTTAAAACCATGAGAACACTCCAGCCTATATGGCCCACACCATATTAAGTATATATATTCTGTACATCATTCCGAAGTCCTGTGCAAAAGGAGAAGAGCCCGACGTGTTTCAGGTTCAAGCCTTTCGTCAGGGGCTTGTTGCAGAATGTATTTGTGTATCTGGATGCAATTTCTCTATCTTTAGAAAAAGGGGAGGAGGGAAAGGAACAAATAAAATATAGTAAGTGAAAGGCATCATGACACGAAGAAAACACTGCGAAGCGGGGAAGAAAAAAAAAAAAAGCTTTTTAGGATATATATAAAAAAACATGTATACAAGGATTCCTAACGAGTGTGAATATTGCACTCTAATGTGTGGTATGTGGGTCTTACCTACCTAGTAGTGACACTCGCAAATCTTCACAGTTCTGGTGTGCAACAAAAGATAGTTCAAAAATAATGCAGAGGTCAGGATAGTACTTCAGTGTGAGAATGGCAGGGATAATTCAGGTCCGAAACTTATTGTGTGTTGCAGTTACCCTTTGTGTACTAAAAGGGGAAGTGGGGGACGGATGATTACTCAATGGGTATCAGAGTAAGTTATTTTTGTCATTCACATGCACCCCAACAGGCAAAAACCCAATTTGTGGCGTCCCTGGACCTCAAGGGCCAAGAGCTGCAGCAAACTGGGACGCCCCCGTACCTCTTCTGCCCCTTTCTGGAGGGTTTCAAAGAGGTCCATGTGCTGTATACAGAGAGACCCATGCATTGTGCTGTAGACAGAGAGACCCATGCATTGTACTGTAGACAGAGAGACCCATGCATTGTGCTGTAGACAGAGAGACCCATGCATTGTGCTGTATACAGAGAGATGCATGCATTGTGCTGTATACAGAGAGATGCATGCATTGTGCTGTATACAGAGAGATGCATGCATTGTGCTGTATACATACAGAGAGATCCCTTTCATGGGAAAAAGGAAAAGGTGGATACTATAGTCACCATCTATACCGGACTCTCCTCACTCTACAGGTTTCAGGTCACATGACCTTTCTGGTCTAGGCATGATTTCTATCCCTGACAGTAAAGCAGAGAGATGAGCGGAGGGTTCCCCCACAACTGGTTCCTCCATTGTGCTGTATTGGGCTTGGTCTATAAATGGCTAGATTTACCCCCTACATTGTGTGCAATGTCTACTAGTTCCCTCTTCCATTCTGTTGACATCTACTGTAGCTTTATTCCTGGCTGGCTATTCTCTGCAATCTCTGTATTTATGCATCTGTTGCCCCTCGATCTGAAAACACAACGATTCCCATCATGGGATGCCCTGTGTATTTGTGTATACGTAATAATAAAAAATGGTGCTCTAATTCAAGAACTATGCAGCAAAAATAGACAAATATGCATGAATGACTATCCCTCATTTAATAAAACAAAAACAAAAAAATGCGATAATATGCGATAATATGTGAAACAGGGATAAAGTGCACTAATTCAAGAAGCTAAACAGCAAAAATAGACAAATATGCATAAATGACTATCCCTATTTAAAAAAAATAAAAAATACAATAATATGAGATATGTGAAACAGTGATAAGTGCTTGAATCAAAAGCTGATATTCATCTGCACTTTTATCACTGTTTCACATATTATTGTATTTTTTTTTTTTTTAAATGAGGGATAATCATTCATGCATATTTGTTTATTTTTGCTGCATAGCTTCTTGAAGTAGTGCACTTTATCACTTTTTCACAACATTATCGCATATTACTTCTTTTTTTTCAATTAGGGATAGCGATTTCTGCAGATTTGCATATTTGAATTAGTGCACCATTTTTATTAATATTATTATTAAATATACACAAATACACAGGGCATCCCATGATGGGAATCATTTGTGTTTTCAGATCGAGGGGCAACAGATGCATACAGAGATTGCAGAGAATAGCCAGCCAGGAATAAAGCTACAGGGCTGTTAGGGTGGTCGGCCTTCCAGAGGGAGCTGAGGGAGACCATCCGGCTACATTTGTGGAAGACCTCTTTAAGCAGCTCCTCACCCTGGATCAACTATCTCAGGCGTACATTGTGGAAAGAACACACCGAGTACCGACTGGGCCTAAGTGGACTGGGGCTCCACTGCGCCCTTTCCTGGTGAAGTTTTTCAATTACCGGGATAGGGATCTCATCCTAGCAATTGCCAGACAAATTCCTGATTTTAAATATGAAAACGCCACCATTCACCTCTTCCCTGATTTTTCCCCTGAAATCCAGCGGCGCAGGCGTTCCTTCATAGATGTGAAGAAGAGGCTCAGAGAGCAAGGATGCCCTTATAGTATGCTGTACCCCAGTAAATTACGTGTGGTCCGGGGCATGGTCAAGTTTTTCACAGACCCCACGGATTCTTCAGAGTGACTGGACTCACTGGGATGATCCTTTTAAAAGCAAGTATTGAAATTCTACATTGTTGTTTGTTATCTATCTTTATTATTTGGAACTTATAGTCTCCTGTTGTTCAGCAGCTTAAGATACCCCTCTTGCAGCTACAATAATAATGTCCTGCTGAAAGCATAACATTTGGAAGCTGGAAGACAATGGTAACTGTCCTTCCTTTTTCTACTGGAACTCGAACACTGCCACTGAGTTGTTTAGTCTGAGGTTGGTTGATAAGCAGTCCTACTGGACTGTTTTTTCAGGGATTTTATACTTTTGTCCTTTTTCTTCTTTTTCCTACCCTTTTTTTCCTTATGGACTTGGCTGTCCTTCCCTTCCCATGCAGTGCACATCACCTATATCACCACTGGATGGTGCTGTCCTACCATACATTCCAGGCTCAGGGTTTTGTTCCGTGCTGTATCCACACCGTGTTTTGTATCCTGAATATATTGTTGGAACTGAATGATCCTATGCAATGGCTTATGGCTGATACACTGAAAGTGTTACCCTGGAACGTTAAGGGCTTAAACTCCAAACTTAAGAGATCAACGGTGTTAAAATTTGGCAAAAGACATAACCCTCATTTGGTATTCTTGCAAGAGACCCATCTCATGGGGAGTAAGACTATGTTTTTAACAAGGCAGTGAATGCAGCGCACTTTTCACTACACCTTTTCCACATATGCTAGGGAGTTAGCTATCTTAATGCACAAAAACGTATCCTGTGTTATACACCAGGTAATATCAGACCCCTCGGGCAGATATGTAGGCGTGGTGATTGAGTGGTGCTTTCTTAGGATTGCTTTTGTGAATGTCAATGTACCCCCTCCATTTCATGTCTTGGTTCTGTACACGATTCTCGAAAGACTAGCCTCTCTGCTGCCTCTAAAAATCATAATAATGGGAGATTTCAACAGTGTGTTGGATTACTCCCTGAATACTACTAACCCGACTAGGGCCCAAAATTCTGATCTGGCAGTGTGGGCAGAGGCTGCAGGGTTTCTAGAATTGTGGAGATGGAAAAACCCAGCTGTCAAGCAGTATTCCTATTTGTCTCATGTTTTTCACACCTCTTCACGTATAGACCTAGCCTTTGCCAGCCAGGATCTCCTAACTCTAGTGTCCGGGGTGGAGTATCTTGCTGGGGGAGTCTCGGACCACACCCCTATGCAGGTAACTTTAACTTTGCCTACCGCTGGAGGCGCCAGGTCCTGGCGACTGGATCCAGGATAAATGACTGAACCGACGGTGGAGCAAATGGTGACAAAACAGGTTGAGTCTTTCTGGGCCATCAATGAGGACACAGCTACACAACAGATGGTGTGGGACTCTTTCAAAGCGGTAATATGAGGAGAATACATATCCACCATCAAGGCAGCTCGGCAACTGAAAAATCGTGAAACTGTTAGACTCCAGGAAGTGGAGATAGCCAACGCGGCACTTCATGTGGCTTCTCCCATTACAGAGACTCTGCAGGAACTCCGTCAAGCATGAAGGAATGTAAACCTTAATTTCAGTGATCTGCCTCAGTGTGAGTCCCGGAAACGCGCCGAGAATCTCTTTGAGGCAGGGGACAAAAATGGGAAGCTGTTGGCACTGCTTACAGCGGAGGAATACACACCGACGGTGGTCCCTTGCATTTATAACCATAGTGGTCAACTTAAAACTTTAAAGGAAGATTCCAGCGTATGACAGGGATGATATGACCTCCTTTTTAGGGGGGCTAGACCTTCCTGTCCTACCTGATGAGGCTACACAGATGCTGGATGATCCGTTCACGCCAGAGGAGCTGCAGATAGCCATTAGTTCCTTTCCACACGGCAAATCACCGGGCCCAAGCGGGCTCCCTGTGGAATGGTATCATCTGTATAGAGAACAGTTTACCTCACGACTGCTGCAATTATACAGTTCATGCCTGAGCAAGACAACTCTGCCACCCTCTTTTTATGAGGCAAATGTGGTTCTCCTGGCTAAGCCAGGAAAAGACCCTCTTAGATGTGCAGGAACCAGCCGTCTCAGTTCCTCAGGCCCTCGATATCTTTAATAAGTTTGCCACATTCTCGGGGTTAAAGGTCAACTGGACTAAGTCCACGATTCTTCCCCTAGGGAAATCTTCAAGGCCGGGATCCTGTGCTGCTGTTCCACTGCAAATTTTAGCGGAGGTTAAATACCTGGGACTGATCATTTCCCCCTTAGTCTCAGATTTCATTAGATTAAACGTAAGCCCAGTTATTAACACAATTAAGCGCAAAACCAGTTCATGGAAAAACTTGCCTCTCTCCTTAATAGAAAGAGTTAATTTGATTAAAATGAAACTTATATATTCTATAACTCTTATATATTCTAAGAAACTCATCGGTGTGGATTCCCAAGTATGTATTCAAATCCCTCCATGGGTTAATGTCTGAGTTCATATGGCAAGGGAAAATAGCTAGACTCAATATAAATCTACTTCGACAACCTTGGAAGGAGGGAGGTCTGGCAGCCCCCAATTTCTATAAATATTTTTTGGCAGGGCAGCTGGTAATGGCAAATAGATGGCTCACAGGACCTTATGACGACGCTGCTGTGGCCCTCAAGGCAGCAGTGGTGGACTCATATGAAGCCCTGGCCTTACTGTTGTATCGTGGACAGAAGGCACCCTATAACTTGACAATTCCAATGAAAGCCGTAATCAAAGCTTGGGAGGTAGCTCGGGGGGCAGAATTCGGGGGCCCTTTTCCCCCTTCCCCTCAAAATCCTCTGTGGAGAAACCCTGCTCTCTCACACTTCTATAGCATGGAAGACCCTTATGCATGGACCAAATCTGGGATCAAAAAATTGGGGTACATCTCTGTAAATGGCCAGCTAAAAAGATTTGATGAATTGAAATCCAAGTATCAATTGCCCAACTCTCAATTCTTTAGATACATCCAATTAAGGCATGCCTATCAATCACAGTTTGGGATGGCTGGAGCCGTACTCCTGGTGTCAGACCTAGAGTCCATGCTTCGGGATGAGGATCTGGTTAAGCCACTCTCCACTATATACAAATTCCTGTTTCCTGAAACTACTCGCTTATTGAACAAATGCAGATCCAAGTGGGAAGCAATGGTCCCTGGGCTAGATAATGAAGATTGGGAGGATATGTGGGATGCACTTTTCACTAGATTGATCTCCACCCGAGACCAACTTATTCATTATAAATTTTTGCATCAAGTTTATCTGACCCCAGCAAAAATTGCTCAGATAATTTGCTCAAATGACTCCCCCTGTTGTAGATGCTCAGCAGAGGGAGCTGATTTCATGCACATTTTTTGGGAATGCCCAGTCATAGCAAAGTATTGGAAGGACAATTCCGGTGATTCCTTCAATAAAATGCTGTTTACTTGGATTACAGTGCCTTGCGAAAGTATTTGGCCCCCTTGAACTTTGCGACCTTTTGCCACATTTCAGGCTTCAAACATAAAGATATAAAACTTTAATTTTTTGTGAAGAATCAACAACAAGTGGGACACAATCATGAAGTGTAACGAAATTTATTGGATATTTCAAACTTTTTTAACAAATAAAAAACTGAAAAATTTCACAGGTGCATGGGGGCCCCATTATAATCTTGCATTACATTATACTTCCAACTGTCCCGGATCTGCCAGGACAGTCACACTTTTTACTAAGCTGTTCTGGGAAGCATCCAAGGACCTCTCAGTACTGTGCCCTTCTGCTTCCCCCCCGTACGTTGCTCTTTGTGTTGATTAGTCTTTGATTTATGGCATATTTTCTTATTGTTTAAAATCGGTTTTATTGAAAGTACCAACAAATATATGTTTAATTCTATCAACTATTTATACTTTAATTCTTGAGAATAGGTGCGTAAATTGGGGCAGACTGGCAGGGGCCCCAGTGCATTACTTTGCCCAGGGGCCCATGATGCTTTTAAGATGGCCCTGAGTGAAGGAGCAGCAGTATACTGGTGAGGTCACATCACTGCTCCTTCCAACATGTATTCCCTGTCTGCACTGCCTTAGAGCCAGCTCCCGTACTCTCCCAGCCTGCCGTACAGATCATAAGAGCCTAATATTAGGACAGATTCATGTACTTGAACTGATTGCATTTAAAATGGTACATCAGGCACCCCAGGCCAATGTCACCCCCAGATCTTCTCCCACAGCCCCAAATCTCCCCTCTCAACACACCACCTCAGTACAGACCTTCCTCCCAGTCTAATACCTCAGTACAGACTCCCTGTTAGTAAAAAGGACTTGCCAGTGTTCCTGGCCATTTCCGCGGTGGTGCGCGCGCGCTCCCGTGCGCGTTCGCGCGCTCCCGTGCGCGCGCACGCGCCGGAAACGGCGCCAAACGGCGCCTATTTAAACCCTGGACATCCTGCACCAAGTTGCTGCTTGTTCTACAGCGTTCCAGACCTGTGGGCCTCAGCTCCCTACCTGTTCCTGTGTTTCACCTGTTTCCTGTTGACCCGGCTTGCTTTGACCTGTTGTCCGCTACCTGCATCGACCCCGGCTATCCACGACCATCCGCTTGTCTACTCCTCTGTACCTCCGCTGCCCGCCCGTTAACGAACCTTTGCCTGAACTTGACGATCCGCTTGCCTAACCCTTTTGTACCTCTCTGCCTGCACGTTGCCAACCCTGCTTGTACGACCATTCTCCTGTTTGCACGACCTGCTGGAATCTCACTACAACATCTGTGACCATCCAGCACTCGTGCCATCCCGCACTCTCGTGCCTCTGTCTACACTACCAGGGGTCCTTGAATCGGGTGCGCAAGAGCGGTTGTTCCCTGCACAAGACAGACTCCACCGTCAGGTACGTAACACTCCCCCAGTACAGACCCCCCTCTTAGCCTAACCCTTTAGTACAGACTCCCCCTCAGTACAAAATCCCTAAGTACAGACTCCAGTGCAAACCCCATCCCAGTTTAACCTTTCAGGACAGACACCTCCCCAGTACAGACCCCCTGAGTACAAACTCCCCTCTTACACACCCAAAAATACAGACCCCTTCAGTACAGACACCCCCTGGTGCAGACCCCTCTCCCAGCCAACCCCTCTACAGAAATACTAAGTACTGACACCCTCCAGTACAGATATCCCCAAGTACAGACATTCCCAACAAAGACCCCTCCTCCAGTACAGACCCTCCTAGTACAGAGAGCCTCAGTACAAATGGCCCCAGTACAGACATATAGACACCCTCAATACAGACACCCACCCAGTACAGACATTCGCCCTTCAGTGCAGACTTGCCCTTGTCTGTGTCTTGTGACCAGAGCCAAGGAAGCTCCTCCCCTTGGCTTTGAACTGCCACTCTCAGACAGGAACAAGCAGTAGTGCAGCGCTGTGAGTGGTCCAACACAAAAAAAGATGCCAGTCGACTGTCCGGAACCCCTAAAGTGTCGGTACCCAGTGTGGGATGCACCCCCCCCCTACGTACATCACTGATTACTTTATATGTCCTCAGAGTCTGGCCTTACGAAATCCTGGTTCGTACAGTGAAGCACTCTTTCTGTCCTAACAATGGTGCACTGTACATAATAGGTCAAAGTTTCTGTAAAGAGAGTTAAACAGAGCTAATGTGCATATCCTAAACAAGCAGCAGTCAAAAATATGCAATACACATATCATATATAATCAACAAATCCAAAGACTGCGCTCATAAATCTAAATGCATGTGTATAAAGGTTTATGCATACAAAAGTCCTTATGCGATTTCATAAAAATTGTTCAAAAATTGTTCAAAGCAAGCAGCATTAAGCGTAAATAAAGGTTGTATTGAATGTCCAATCAACATAATTGTCAGTGAATGCTGAATACACCCAGTGCTCTACTCACATAGAAAGGTGCCTTCACCAGATAGAATGGTCGCTTACCGGAGGCAAGCTTAGGATGTGCTTGCAACTTAAAACCCAGTCAGGGTCCCACAATGGGCGGCAGCCTCCAGGTGCTGGTCACAATTCGGTCAGAGGAGGGACAAGGGTCATACGCAATCCTCTATGTTCAGTGGTCTCACCATAGGTGTACATATTGATAAAAAAGGCTCACAATAGTGTAATACTGAATGATACTTTAATATCTAAAAAAGTATTGCACTTACATCTAGGCAGTTCCAATCAGGCATGTAAAATCATCAGCTGGCCGGCTTTAAAAGTCCATTCAATGCAGACACACAAAACAAGCGGTGAGGTCAGCACGCCCTACCCGACGCTGCGTTTCGTCGTAACAGACATCGTCTTGGGGCATAGGCGGCCACAAGCATATCTGTCTTTCTAGTGAAAACATGAGAAATAAAAAGAAGCGATAATACAGATGGTCAAACTAGAAAACAAGTTTATAGAGTGGACTGAAGATCAAATTAGTATAGGAAGCAACTGTGGTGACAAGTGTATATGATGTCTGTAGAAGTTTATTTCAAACTTCCTCAGTACAACTCCCTCAGCCTAACCCCTCATTATAGACTTCCCCTCCCCCCCTGTACAGACCTCCCCAATACAGACCCCCCTCCAATACAACCCCCCCCAGTACAGACCTTCCTTCAGTGCAGACCTCCTTGCTCTATCTCCACTATCAGACAAGAAGAAGCTGCAGTGCACCTGGTGCAACACAGACAAAAGATGTCAGTTGGCTGTCTAGCACCCCCAGAGTCCCAGTTGGTGCGGGCCACATTGCCCTAAGTACAGTATGTCACTGGTTATTTGATAAGTGCTCGGAGTTCAGCTTTAAGAAATTATGGTTACTGCTGATGAGTACAGTGAAGTACTTTTTCTGCTCTTACAATGGTGTATTGTAGGTAATAGGTAAAAGCTTCTGCGTCATAATCATATGTCTTTCTACTAAAAACATGAAGAAGCAACACTGGCAGATGGCCAAGCTATAAAACAAGTTTATAGTATAGGGAACAACTGTGGTGACAGCTGTGTATGATGCTATCAGTATAAGTGTGAACGTTAGTTTAGATACTTTGGTTTTTAAGTGGAATTCCAGTTTTGTTTTTTTGTTTTTGTTCAAATAAAGTAATGTAATTTTATGTATCGTGCAGTGTGATTTATGATTTACTTGTACCTCAAGCAAAGGTACATTTCTACAAGGTTTTAAAGAAAAAAAATGATTCAAGTATGTATTGTTAACTGAAAAAAGTACCTTCTATTGCTTTCTGTTGCTCCCTGACTCCTCCAAGTCTCCATTTCTTCTTCTTCATATGTACCGTAATTGCGACACAAGTCAAATTATAATTGAATGTTATTGAAAATTACCTTTCCTTTTCAATCTGCAGCTCTCTAATTTTCTGTAAAATGCAATGCAATATGGCAACCTGGAGGTGTTCTGTACACACATGGTACACAGAATGCCCCCCAGAAATGCCATTTCCTGAAGTTTGATCAGTGGTGTATCTAAGGTATGGCACTCATGGCAAGCCACATGAGCGGCAAAAAAAGCCGCCCCCTCAGTGGCGTCGCTATGTGAGTGCGGGGCTGGGGGGGCAAGCCGCACCCGGATGACATCGGGAAGCAGTTGTTGATCCCCCCCCCCCATTGGTAGAGCTCCGTTCGGTAGAGAGAATTCAGCGCTGCATCTCGCTGTGACAGGGGAGAGGCGGGCTGTGGGTGTATCTCCTCCGCTCTCTCCTTTTTCCTGTGAGGCGAACGGGAGAAGAGAGAGCGGCTCAACACCACCCACCTTCCTGCCTGCTCTGTTCTTCCCCCCCATTGGCCACAGCAGAAGGCCAATCAGAAGACTGGGGAAGCATCATAGGAAATGTAGTCCCAGTCGGAACATCTCCAGTACCCCGCTTGGCCTGTGTCTTCCTCCTCCTGCTGAACCTGTCAGTGACACCCGGGCGGCGCGATGAGGGGGTGTCCGCTGTACCCCCCCAGCCAGATTTCATAGGTAAGGGAAGGGGGGTTGCCATGGTGTCCACCAAGTTACACCTGAGAGCTGGTGTAATGAAAGGGGAAGTGTATATGTCCGGCGGCACCCTGTTCTGGTATGATAAGGAGAGGGGGGGGGGGCGGCTTGCTTTTTGCTGCTATACACA
>BLSH010523973.1:12023-26668 GCA_018402905.1 Glandirana rugosa | reverse complement strand
CCTAAAGCAAAATTGTAATGAACCAAGGACCTATAAAGATGATTACGTCCAATAAATAAAACCCACTCAGGACAAACATTAATAGACCTGGGGCAAGTGGCAAAAAAACGTCACGTATCAAAAACTGAATGCACAGCACATGAGGCTGTCCAAAAAAGTACCACTATAAAGCCGCCAGGGTATATGAACAAGGACACAAAGGCAAGACAATTTTTATATATCAAAATGTATCAAAGTATTTATTAATTGTAGAAATAAAAACATACAAATGACAAAAAGGACATGTTTCCTCCAACACCACATGAATACGCCACCATGGCATATGACTATGATTACGTATGCAGGTACAGATAGGTGGTGAAGTGTGGTTGCGCAAAAACACTGCAATTATACACAAAACAGATTGGTTTGGATTGCTTCAGTGCATTTTGGTCAAACGTCCATATATGTCGTCTATACTTATTATCCTATCATCAGGATTTTGAGCCTCATTCCCACACTATGGACTGTGGCCCCTCGAATCGGTTGCGGTCTCCAGGCGGCGCACCTGCTCCGGCCGCACGTGCATTAGGCACGGTCATGGGTCCCTCCGCCCGAGCGGGCCACGGTGGAGGGGACGAAAAAAAAAAGAAAAAACAAATGTTAATTTTACTCCCTTTTTAGGCCAATGGGATAAAAGTGTTTGTTCCCAGCACCCTATATAGGATTTATGTGGATTGGCCGGGGCTGTGTGGTGTTTTGTGGGGCCATTCAATACGCGATCAGAATTGCATAAAAGTTTTTCAAGCCATGAAACACAAAGATCTTCTGCTGCTTCCTGTTAACAACATGCATTTGTATACATTACATTTATGCCCGTCACTCATGCCTTATACTCGTTGGAATTTACACTGTCCCTCTGCCCACGTCAGGGCCTCAAGGGAGCGGTCAGGTCCAGGCATACCCGAAAAAAAAAAAAAAAAAGGATATTCCTTACAACCGATTCATTTCATTTTTCACTTACCAATTCACATACACACTCGAAAAAAAAAAACACATACAGCAGAATTAATTTGATTTTTTATTTACCAATTTACATACAATCTACGGAATCTCCTTAATTCCCGTCAGCTGTCCCTTCGCCCACCACGGTGCCACGGAGAAGGGTCAGTACGAAAAAAAAAATATATATTTATATATACAACAAGTCCACAGACTTGATGGCATTTCTTGGTCATTTCATTTCTTCATGAGGGGTGGGCATTTCGGTACCACATTTCTTGGCTGGCCTTTTCGCTCACTCATCTGAGCCACGGTGAAGGGCGTCACCTTACGTTTTCTATTTTTTCTCAGTATCGGCAGCAGTGAAGTTCAGCCACAGCGGTCCTTTTTCCTGCGGCAGATAAAGTAGGGTATTCCGGGTTAGGACGTGTAGGTACTTCTGGATCTTCATTACACCAGGTCAGTATGCGTGGCAGGGTTGCACAGGCTTTAGGGAATCAGGCTTCAGTTGTTGGGTGGAGAGGTTGGGGAGTTCATTTCTGGCTGTCTCTTTGCCCAGCTGGGCCACGGAGAAGGGCAGCAGGAGGACAATTCTAGTCTTGGTTCAGGGTGGGGGGCTCATTTCTTTCCGCCTCTTCGCCCTCGCTGGGCCATGGTGGAGGGCAGGAGTCATTTCTTTTACAACATCATTTCAGTAGCAAGTCTGGTTGCAGCTTGTTAATTTTCTCCCCAGTGCGGTTATACAACCAAGTGTAGGAAGTCGTTTAGGTGCATCATCGGATTCCGGCAGGGGTAAGTCGATAAGGATTGGGGATGTCCCCCTTTTTTTCTGTTGAGCAGCCGATTAGCATGTCCTTTCATTTCTCTGCTCAGGGTCAAGAGACATCGAAGGTGACTTTGTAGGATCAGTGGCGAGCAGGTCAGTACGGTCAATCTTCTCTGGTCAGCTACATGGTGCGGATCGAGTTGTCAGGCACAGGCCGGGGCCAGGGGGGTCGCTCCCCTTCTCTTTTTCACATTTCTGGGATTGGCACCTTTCACTCACAGCAACATGGTGTCCACATTTCCTGGTGGGCCCATGCCATGCCCCGCTACTCTGAGGGTATGCCATTTCACATGCATCACGGCCCGGGGGGTGGGGCAAGGTCGCGCACCAGCGGGTGTTGGTAATTTCTGTCACAAGTTACTGCCTCGCCACGCTCTCTTTGTTTATTTAGATCATGTCACAGGCCAAAGACATGGGGAGTTCCCATCTGCATCTCCGCCACCGGCCAGAAGCTCGGTCCATGGAGGTTCACCGTCTCTCAGGACATGGACGGTTCCGAAACTGATGGCCGAACTGCAACGCAGAGGCATTTCCTATCCAGCCTTGGCTGGAAGGCCGAGCTATTCAGACTGTTGTTCCCGTCAGCCTCTGGTTCTGACGTGGAGCAGGTTACCTTGCGTTCAGTCTCCTCGTCTCTTTCCCAGATCCATGCTATGTTGGACTCTTTGGTGTCATCGGTACAAGAGCTCAGGTCCAGAGTTGAGGCATTGGAGAACCGGGCCGTTTCTGCTCCACTGGTGCCGGGGCAGCCGAGCCTCCCCCCCCGGAGAGGGCATTTCAGCAATTCCCAATACTGGGATAGTGGCGGCAGGTAATAGCTTAGGTGCTCCCTCGGTCACACCAGCTCATTTCATACCAGCTAATTTGAGGAAGGACATTCTGGAAGGAAAAGATGTCAATCTTGCTTCCCTCTTAATTGCGGCACACGATGTGGCAGACAATAGGTCATATGCCTGTGGGGACGTGTCTGTGGTGGTAAAAACCAGGGACCACAGACTTAACCGGAAGTTGACCATTCCTGAATTTGTGCTCGCATTTAGCACTTTCAGGGATGTCATTTGCTCGGCCCAACCTAATAGGAGGGAAGAACTGGATCTGTACCTTGATGCGGTGGTGGAATTAGGGCACAAGTATGGCGGATCAGCATTCTATGTTTACCACCGATCTTTTTCAGCCAAAGCTGCGGCCATCTTCTTGCAGCATCATATCACCATCTTTTGGGCATCGGTGGACACGGAGTTATTCTGCAGACACTTTGCAGGACTCAGAGCTCCCGTATGCAGAACCTGCCAATCTTCCACACACACCACGTATTGGTGCCCCAACGTCGAGCCAGCGACCATGCCTGGCATCGGCAGGCCAGGTCCGAGCAATTCCTCTGTTTCAGGTAGCAGTGACCCTCGGTACAAACTGGGCCGCCCTATTCGGTTTTTGGGCAAATCGCAAAATTGCAATAATTTTAACCAGGGATCTTGCAACTACAACCAGTGCAGGTTGTTGCACGTTTGCTCGGATTGCTTCAGGGCCCACCGCAAGACTGCTTGTTTATTGAAACAATCAAAGGGGTCATGACTAGGTCAGGTAAACGTGCAGTCCATACAGCAGCTTTTGGCAGGTCATCCTTCAGCAGCAACCATCGCATTTTTGGTAGAAGGGTTTTCCGAGGGTTTTCACACGGGGCTCATAACCATTCCCCAGGGTACTTTCGAGTGCAGTAACTTGCTATCGGCTATCACGCATTCAGAAGCCGTGGACAGCCTGCTACAAGCAGAACTTGCCAAAGGCTTTGTGATTGGCCCATTTTCTACCCCCCCCCCTTTTGTTCATGGAGAGCTAGCCCCATTGGTGTTGTTCAAGGTAAATTTTCCAATAAACTCAGGTTGATCCATGACTTGTCTGCGCCTCATTCCTCCAGGGTACCCAGCATAAATTCATTCATTCCGTCTGAGCAATTCTCCCTCAAGTATGCTTCTGTGGACCAGGCCATTCAAAGCATCATTAGGTTCGGGGTGGGGACTTGGCTTTCAAAACCTGACATAGCAGATGCTTTTAAACTACTACCCATCAAACCTTCCTTGTGGCAATGGCATGGCATTAAATGGCGGGAATCGTATTATTTTGCAACCAAACTCACGTTTGGTTCCAAAAGTAGCCCCTGGTTATTTGATACTTTTGCGTGATAGCTATCGGCTATCACGCATTCAGAAGCCGTGGACAGCCTGCTACAAGCAGAACTTGCCAAAGGCTTTGTGATTGGCCCATTTTCTACCCCCCCCTTTTGTTCATGGAGAGCTAGCCCCATTGGTGTTGTTCAAGGTAAATTTTCCAATAAACTCAGGTTGATCCATGACTTGTCTGCGCCTCATTCCTCCAGGGTACCCAGCATAAATTCATTCATTCCGTCCGAGGAATTCTCCCTCAAGTATGCTTCTGTGGACCAGGCCATTCAAAGCATCATTAGGTTCGGGGTGGGGACTTGGCTTTCAAAACCTGACATAGCAGATGCTTTTAAACTACTACCCATCAAACCTTCCTTGTGGCAATGGCATGGCATTAAATGGCGGGAATCATATTATTTTGCAACCAAACTCACGTTTGGTTCCAAAAGTAGCCCCTGGTTATTTGATACTTTTGCGCAAGCCCTATGCTGGATCCTACTGCACAAGGAGGATTGTCAGGAGGTAATACATTATCTCGATGATTTCTTGTTAATGGAAAGGGGCAGTCAAATCCCTGCAGATCTATAGAAGTTGATTGCCCTATTTTCTGCCCTCAACGTTCCTCTTTCCGACAAGAAGGTGTAGGGGCCGGCCAAAGAATTGTTTTTTCTAGGGGTCAAGTTAGACACCCACTCATGCAAGCCAGTCTACCACCTGAGAAATTGGAAAGGATCAGGAGCAGAATTCATGCGTTCACCATTTCCCAAGTCTGTTCCAGGGTGGAGCTCCAGTCGCTACTGGGCATGTTGAACTTTGCCATGAGAATCATCCCTCAGGGCAGGTCTTTCATGTCTAGGTTGCTGGCGCTTCTGCCCCTGGCTTCAGATTCCTTGTCCAGCATCAAGCTGGATGCCACCGCCTTAGCTGATCTCGGCATGTGGGATGAATTCTTGCAGCACTGGAATATGGTGGCCATGTTCATTCCAGCAGCTTCAGATGCATCTCCTAGGGTGATATCCGATGCAGCAGCCACCAAAGGTTACGGGGCCATCTTCAGCACCCATTGGCTCGCCGGCCCTTGGCTGGAGGAGGTTAAGTCAATTCCAGGCTTTCACAGCTCTTCCTCACTTTTCGAGATCTACCCTATCGTTGCCGCAGCTCAAGCTTGGGGTCACATGTGGTCCGGGCATACCATGGTATTTCACTCAGACAATCAGGCCTTGGTGGAGATTATCAACAAAGGCAGGTCCAGTTCCTTGGCGGTCATGTCCTTTCTGCATAGGCTAATTTGGCTCTCGCTACAACTGAAGTTTCACATTCATTGCACTTTCATACAAGGCGTGGAGAACGTAGCAGCGGATGCCTTATCACGCTTTAATTTTGCTTTATTCTTTCAGCAGGTTCCAGAGGCAGACGTTCTGCCCACCCCATGCCCGGAGTACTCCCAGCTCAGGATGGATTAAACACGTTATTATCCGGTGCCAGGGGTCTGATCAAGGCTTCTCTCTCAGCTAACACCAGGAGGGCTTATCACACAGCCTGGGAGGCCTTTCAATCATTCTTGGCCCTATATCCAAAAGTGGACTGGTACAACATTGAGTATCTTCTGGCCTTTGTTACCTTTTGCCACTCACAGCTGCACTTGCTACCATTAAAACTTACCTGGCCGGAGTGCAACACTTCGCGGCATTATTACTTCCATACAAACCATCGCTATTCTCGGCACATCCCATCAGGGCTATTTTGAAAGGGATACAGAAGGTTAGTCCACCTGTACCAACCACCAGGCTTACCTTGTTCCAGAAATTGTCGGCAATGCTAGACAATCGTCCTTTCGGCTCAAAGTTCAGTCTGGTACCCAAAGCGGCCATCTAGCGTTCTATGGTTTCCTGAGACCCAGTGAGTTTTCTGTTGGAGGCAGGCAGTCTCGCCCATTATCCATCAAACAGCTCAAAAAACACCAGGAGCATTTTCAGCTCAGGTTGGGAGCGTGCAAGACGCAGCAAGTGGGAGTTGGTACCAGGGTTAGGTATTTTCAGACAGGCAATGCGTGGTGTCCGTTCAAAGTTTTGGAGGTGTTACAGGCTCAACTTCAAGGGGCTACTTGGGAGGGGCCGTTGTTGCTTTTCCAGGGCACACATCTCACGACAGCACAATTTATCAAGCATGTACGCATACTGCTTGGTAGGTGTGGTGTCAATCCCCGACAATACTCGGGCCATTCATTCCGGATTGGGGCCGCATCAGCGGCATCGCGGCAAGGCATACCAGTTCATATTATCAGGAAGTTGGGGAGGAAGAAATCTGCCTGCTACATGAGGTATATCCCAGAACCCCATGTTGAAATGTCCAGGGATTTTTCTCGTTTGGTAGAATGATTTGTCATGCTTATTTTCAATAAATGTCTTTGCTTGCATCCTAGCAGTGTCTTTTTGCCCACTTTAGGCATACTGAACACGTGACCAGGGCACACCGCAGGTCACCGTTCTCATAACACTCTTTTCATACGACAAGCTCCTTTTTGACTCCGAGTACAAATAAGAAGGCTGACCGAAGGTCGGCCTGAATTTGTAAGAGGAGTCTGGCTATACTTAAGCCAGCCTCCCTCTATCAGCTGCTCGGCGTCTTTTTGGTGGTCCCACCCTCCCTGCCCCTTCTTAAAACATTCTCTCTTTTCTTTCTCTTGGGTATGCCCACTTTAGGCATACTGAACACGTGACCAGGGCACACCGCAGGTCACCGTTCTCATAACACTCTTTTCATAAGGCAAGCTCCTTTTTGACTTCGAGTACAAATAAAATTTGTATTGCCTTTGTGTCCTTGTTCATTTACCCGGCGGCTTTATAGTGGTACTTTTTTGGACAGCCTCATGTGCTGTGCATTCAGTTTTTGATACATACACTGACCTACCTACCTCATAAATTGACCTACCTACCTGACACATACACTGACCTACCTACCTCATACACTGACCTACCTACCTCATACACTGACCTACCTGACACATACACTGACCTACCTACCTCATACACTGACCCCTACACTAACAATTACACTCACCCACCTACATGACACATACACTGACCTACCTACCTACCTGACACATACACTGACCTACCTACCTGACAGATACACTGACCTACCTGACGCATACACTGACCTACCTGCCTCATAAATGGACCTACCTACCTATCACATACACTGACCTACCTACCTACCTCATACACTGACCTACCTGACACATTCACTGACCTACCTACCTCATAAATTGACCTACCTATCTGACACATACACTGACCTACCTACCTCATACACTGACCTACCTGACACATACACTGACCTACCTACCTCATACACTGACCCCTACACTAACCATTACACTCACCCACCTAAAAGACACATACACTGACCTACCTACCTTACACATACACTGACCTACCTACCTGACAGATACACTGACCTACCTGACACATACACTGACCTACATACCTCATAAACTGACTCACCTACCTGACACATACACTGACCTACCTACCTCATACACTGACCTACCTCATACACTGACCTACCTACCTGACACACTGACCTTCCTACCTACCTCATACACTGACCTACCTGACACATACACTGACCTACCTACCTGACACATACACTGACCTACCTACCTGAAACATATTTCAAACTTCCCTGTTTGTACCGGCATGCTCCATACTTTCAGACACTAACTTCTACAAATGCATTCTACCTCACAGAAAGGTTACCAGCTTTAATGACTTATAAAAAAAAACGCTGGTCACTGCAGGAGGATGAAAGTTGTTATTGGGCCCCCTAGACATCCATCAAGCCCATTGCTATTTTAGGTGCCTCCCTGCATTTTCCCACCGACAATCAGTGTAAGAAATGCTCCTTAAGTTTGTGGTCAGTGGGAGGAAGAATGGCCAAAGTCAATAAAAAATGTAACATTTTTCCCAATGACCATTCATTTAAAGGGATTCTTCCTCCTGCAGGCCACAGCCATAGGATATTATTCCCACTGGCCATAAGCTTCCTTCTTTGATATTTGCGGCTGATTTTCTGCATTTACATTCTGAAATACCTTCCCTTACATTGGTGGTCAGTGAAAGAAAGCATGCCCCATAAATTTACAGTATCTCACAAAAGTGAGTACACCCCTCACATTTTTGTAAGTATTTTATCATACCTTTTCATGTGACAACACTGAAGAAATGTCACTTTGCTACAATGTAAATATTGAGTGTACAGCTTGTATAACCGTGTAAATTTGCTGTCCCCTCAAAATAACTCAACACACAGCCATTAATGTGTCTGTATCTGGATACACTAGACTGTATATATTTTAATACACCACATCAAGTGTACTATATACTGTAGGTACACCCCGATTGCACTGATATATAGTGCACACTCACTTTTGTGAGATTCTGTGGGTGTGCCTCCAAGTCCTCAGTGTTGTACCCTAGTAGCCAGCCCAGACGTGAAGCAAGCAGGGCGCCGAGCGTGGTCTGGACCTCCCAACACTCCTTCTGGATGCTGTGGCAACCTTTAATGGACGTCACATGTCCCGCGGTAGCAGGATTGGACCAGTGTGACATGATGTACATCATAGGCGCCATGTCAGTCTTTGTAAATGCCCACTCGCTCCGGGCTCGGGACTAATAATACAGTTTGAATTCCCTGAGACGCGGGGCTTTTCGGGGGCTCTAGGGGCTGTAGCCCCTCACGCTCCCCTCCCGACGCCACTGCCCTGTCGCTGGCCCGCGATGGGGCCTATGGTGGGGTATGATCCCAGTCCCCCTGAGTACATACCGGTATAGAAGGTAGAAGGTACAGTAGCTCAAGGTAGATAGCGACGTCGCCCTTCACCAGCTCCCCATGCAGTTGGTACAACCTCAGCTCAATGCCCGTCCGGTTGCAGGAGGATGCCTCTTTGAACATGCATCAGATCTCCATATGGACTGACATCCAGATATCTGAACTGATTGAACAACAGCCCTGAGGAAGGGGGATGCCATTTGACCCCCGAAACGCGTTGGCATATTTTACTATTCTTCCTACCGAATAAAATCCACCTTTGCAACTTTTACACCTTTGTCTCGGGCGCTCCATTCGTATCTAGGATTTCATCTTTTATGTGAATCGACACGCCAAGTCGTTTACAGCGGTAGCAGCCCAGGCCCCGCAAGAGGGCGTACCATCAACATTTCCAGATCACGCCCCATAGAGGCACTGAATATTGGGGATCTACCCCTATCTCCCTACAGACGATATCCCCAAACGAGGGATTGTGTTTCCAGCGCGGTCTACTTTCCATTCTTTGAACGTCCGGTTGCTGGGGAATGGGGACGTTGCTGGGCTTGGTTCCCTGGAGGAAGAGACGGGTAAGGAAGTATTTGCACCGCAGTGCCCATATCAGACGGGTGCCCGGGCTCTTAGCTCCAGAGGATCCCCCCCCCCTCGCAGGAGAAGCATGGGCTCCCGGTGCCCAGATAGAAGAAGCCGGCTTGGGCCACGTGATGGGGGACACCAAGCCCAACCAGTCACTTGAGCAGAGGAGCGGAGAACGCTCTGGAGACCAGACAGTCACTTCTCCTTCTGGCCAATCGGGTCTTAGGACCGCTTCCTGATTGGCTGGGAGAAGAAGCAGGAAGACAATAGCGAATATTAATTTGCTAATGTCACACAAGGAGGTGGGCTCAGGGCGAAGTGTTCTGTGCTCTGTGCCCTGAGCCCACCCTTTTTTAAGCTAATTAGAGCCTCAGGCTCTAATCATGTGCTTCTAAAAAAAAACCCATTGAAAGCCATGCCTCTGCATGTAGATTAGGGGCCAAATGCATGGAAATTAGAGGGGTGGCACTCCTGCGCCCCTAATGGAGCGGCCGCCACTGGTATAGACTGATCTGTCCTCACGTGTGATGTCATTGTACCGAGCACATGACCTGGATGTAAGGGGCCCCCTCCCCCATCCCCTCCTGCACTAGTATAGGGTGTCTGTCCACACATTGCTCCATATGGATGGGTTATGTAATGCTGCCAGGGTCTATTCTTCTACAATGGAGGCTTCTTCCTCCTTCACACACAGGACAACCTTCCCAGCTGTCATCTGTGCCCAACTGCTGAGGAGTGGCGGCCTCCTGTCACAAACTCTGTAAAACTGGCCATACACTATACAATCTGATTGTACAATCTCCTTATGGTGGCCATACAGGCTTTCATAAACTATTTATTTATTTTACAATAAGAATAACTGATTTATAGTTGACAACCCAGTGTAAAGCTGGTCATACCATTTGATTGTACGTTCTATAAATTTACCAAAATTACGTAGCCATTCAGGCTTTCTCAGCTCTTTGTGATGATTAAACCAGTGGGTTTAACATGACACATCACATGGGAGTTAGCAGTTTCCTATTTATATATATAGTGATGACAGTTCTGAGGTTGCTTTGACCTGCTCTGCATCGTGTTTCTGAGCTCCACATTGACAGGTGCAACCAAGCGCGGGCACCTTTCCATGCATTTTTCACTCATAGGGCAGCCCATTCGCTTTTCACTACATAAAAGAAACACAGAAACAATGTCCGTAACGCTTTTCCAAAAATGTGCCATTGTGCTGTGGTCCCTAAGCCATTTGGCATGTGTGATAATGCATAATGCACGTGTTTGCAGATGTATAGGAGTACCATTAACAATTCAAAACGTTTTTTGGGGGGGGGGGGTGCAAGTAGCTGGTCTTGCCTAGGGCACAAAATAGTCTAGCACCGGCCCTGATAATTGAAAATGTACTTACCTTTCCGTAATTTCCCTTTCCTGGTGCCTATTTATGGCAGCATACGCATGGTTGTTCCACCCCCAGTCAACCCACAGGGCCATTACAACTCTATAAAAGAGAGTGACCCCCCCCACCCGATTCTTATAACTAGACTCAATTCAGGCACAAAAATAAGAACAAGGGAGTTCATATGCTGCCATGGATAGGCATCGGGAAAGGAAAATTACGGAAAGGTAATTATTAAATTTTCCATTTTCCTGGTGCCTTTATGGTAGTATATGCATGGTAAATAATTCGCTACCAAGGAGGGAATTCTGAAGAAAACAGAATTTTTAATTGACATGTCACGAAACAGAAAATTTTAAGGTCTTCCTCCCAAAATCCCGGGAGTTGAGACTAGCTGGATCTAGGCTATAGTGAGCCTTAAACGTGGAAAATGAGGAGCAGCTTGCTGCTTTGCAGATTATCTCTGAGGAGACCTTTGCCAAGGCTGCCAATAAAGATGAAATCCCTCTTGTCAAGTGCGCATACACTTCCTGAGGAACAGGAAGCCCACTAGCACGGTAAACCCTGTGTATAATCCACACAATCCATCCCCCTATTGTGCACTTCAATACTGCTTGCCCTTTCCTTGCACCACTGGGAACTACAAGTGTGGCCTTCAGGACAGAAAAGAGAATGGGGGCGGCGCTCTCTTTTATAGAGTTGTAATGGTCCTGTGGATTAGCCAGGGGTGGAGCAACCATGCGTATGCTGCCATGAAGGCACCAGGAAAATGTGATATGATATGTCATGGAGGGAACAGTGCATCTTCTCATAACCGTATTGCTTTGGATCTTGAAAGATGTGCTGAAGTGTAAGGCTGGACATACATTGAAGAAATTATGAAGGGCCCCCCTGACCCATGGCCAGGGCCGTTCCTTCTTCCCGCCGATCCTGGCGCCCTTTACTCTCATTGCGATTCCCTTTATTATGGTCCTGCAGCGGCACCCTTTCAAAAGTTTCTGCCATCTTCAGGCCTTCCCATGGTGGTGAAATGCCAGGGCTCGGTCCCAATTGCAATCTTTGCAATCCTGATAGTTGCCTCACTGGTGTCAGTAGTTTTTAATTTTTATTTTAATTTTATTATTTTTTAACATTTCTTTTTATTTCTTTTATATTATTATTTTTATAATCTTTTACAACTTATTTTAGGAGCTCTTTTGGGGGGCTTTGATGAGATATCAGGGGTCTAAACTAACCTTAGCCCTCTATCTTCATCTGTGTAGCCCCAGCTGCACAGAATGAATGGACAGGAATAGTTGAGTATCAAGCCTCCCATTCATTCAGAATTGGAAGTATAGTAAAAACAGCTTACTATGCTTCAGTTATGAATGAACCAATTAGTACCAATCAGTGACTCTGTCCATTCAGAAAAGGAAAAAGCCGGTAAATTACAAATTTACCGACCCGTTCCCATCTCTCCACCATGACTCATCTTGTACAGCAGCTGGCAGGAGAGAGGAGGGGGAGACAGCAGCTCTGTGGGGGGACCAGGGAAGCACACAGGGACCCTGGGAACAGTAGAAGACAAGTAAACTGGATAGGAGGAAAATGGAGGAGAATGGTTCCTCTAAATGCCACCCCCACTATCCCTACTGTCCAGGTGTAGAAAGGAGGCAAATGGGCCCCCTGGAGCATGAGGTCCGGTTGCAATTGCAACCCCTGCAATCCCTATCGTTACACCCCTGCTGTATAGCATGGATGGGTAAATTCCACTGCTGAGCTATTGTATTCTGAGAGCCACCCCTGCAGTGGCTGTCAAGATTCCCACAATGGGATTGCATCTAATTTTGAAGCAGCCATGGCTCAGGTGATGATTTTCAGCCAGATCATTTTATTTTCCAGTCACAGGATATTGGGGGAAGTGGGCCGATAGGCCACCCACAAAGCGAATGTGCACAGTATATGCCCAGTTTAAGCCTAGGTTCACACTAAGACCCCTTTCACACCAAGGCGTTTTTCAAAATAGCGACTAAAAAGCACCTGAAAAACTCCCCCCCAATACATCCCAGTGTGAAAGCCAGAGTGCTTTCACACTGGGGTGATGCACTGCATCTTTGCAGCAGTGTGGGAGTGGTGTATTCACCGCTCCTATACTGCCCCTGCCCATTGAAAACAATGGGGCAACGCTCCCAAAGCGCTGAACACCGCTTCAGGAGCGCCGCAAACTGGCACTTTTAACCCCTGTTTAACCCCTTGTTGAGGGGTTAAAAGCGAACCACGGCCGCCCGAATAGCGGCGCCATAGGGCCGCTATAACGAGCGGTAAAGCGTCACAAATTAGCGGTGTTTTACCGCTAACGCTCGGGTGGCCCCGGTGTGAAAGGGACCTGAGTGCGGGAATGAAATGGGGCAAGTTCAGCTGAACTCGCACCATTTCATTCCCGCATGTCAGTCCCGATTTCAGCAGCGATTTCACAAGCATCTGTGTTGGTTTCTGTGTGGAAATTGCACCTGTAAATCAAAAAGTAGTACAATAACTACTTTTTGAAATCGGAGCAGTGCCGCAAGTGCGGCGTCCCACCGATTAGGACGGTGCCATTGCCGGCTATTGCTGCCGATTTGGCATGCCAAATCGTCTCAGTGTGAACCAGGACTTAAGTTGTATTAAACCCATTCATAAAAATGTAATATATTGCAGCATACCAATTCTTAAATGTGGTAGCCATATTAGTTTTCTAATATTTTCACCTTGTGATCTGGCCAGTAAGTCATAGTTATTTTTCAACTTCTTTTGCTTCCTTTTTTGCAAGTCCTGCAAAAGTGTCAGTTAGAAGGTTGAGACAAACCATTTACCGATGATAGAGGTGCTTACAATGATCAGCTTTTATTCATTTATGTATAACCTTTATCCCAAAAGGAAAAAAAACAGTTTGCTGTAATTGTTTAACCACTTGCTGACCCACTACAGTACATATACTGTGGCAGGGTGGCACGTGTATGCACCATAACATACATGTGCGTCATGTGCCTGCCTGCTCCAGTGGACACAGCAGATTGCGGATCCCAGCACTCAGGGCCTGGTGATCATGTGATCGCACAGCGATCACAAGATCACAATGTTAACAAAGCTGTTATGAAGGAATAAATACATAACAACTGTGTTTCCTATGCTGTGATTGCCCTACAGCTATCACATGGTACCTAGGCCAATCGCAGCACGCTGTACCATGTGATCAGCTGTAGCCAATCACAGATCACTACACTACATGATCAGGCACATTATTTAAAGGAATATTTCATTTTTATTGTTTCACTTTAAGCATTATTAAAATCACTGCTCCTGAAAAAAAGATTGATTTAAAAACTTTTTTGCAGTGATACATGTCCCGTAGGGCAGGACCCGGGTCCCCATACACTTTTTAGGGCAATAACCTGCATATAAACCTTTAAAATTTGCACTTTTGATTTTTCGTGTTCGGGTCCCACAGACTTTAACGGTGTTTGAATGTTCGCACAAATTTTTTGCCTGTTCGCATGTTTTGATGCGAACCGAACCGGGGGGTGTTCGGCCCATCCCTACCAAATTTCAGACACCCTGGGCTTGTGCTTTTTAGTTTTCACGTTTAAAATTTCCAAATATACGTCCAATAACGGGATTTTTCACATACCCCTGGGCCCAGGACGGGATGCCCTGTACATAGTGACGTTTTTTCAAAAATTTAGTTAGAAAAAAAGTCCTCGTCACTAAAATTATTACGAATTTCACTTTGTTATTTTTACTTTATAAGGAAATTTATTACACGGACTAGTACATCACATCACTAGACACTAACCGATGTCGACTAGTGTACCATGTCGCACGACGCTAACCGGATCCATGGTACACTATCGACATCCCGTTAGTG
>BLSH010523973.1:0-12013 GCA_018402905.1 Glandirana rugosa | reverse complement strand
AAAGTACCTGTTTAACAGCTTTTATTCTTCTCTGAGATCTCTGAGGTGATGATTAGAGAGAAGAGTTCAGCTGTGGTGACGTCAGCCCGCTCCGTGCACTAAAGAGGGAGGGGGGCGCAGACGTCAGCGGGAGGAGAGGAGGAAAAAGAAGAGCCGAGATTGCCGCTGACGTCAGTGCGCTGAAGACGACATCTGGAGGGAGGAGGGGAGGAAAGAGAATAGCCGCAATCCCCGGCTGACCTGCAGAGAAGAGGAAGCAGTAGCAGACATCAGCCGGGAGGAGAGAAGAGGACCTCCGGCGGGGCAGCGATGGGTGTAAACCTGTTTGTTTTAAATATAGCAGCAAACGGAGACACTAGCCAACATTTAGAAAGTGTTTTTAAAGAGATTTACTAGGTCTTATTTTGGGAGTAGGGCTTATATTGCAGCCCGTCCTGATAATCGAGATAGGGCTTATTTTCGGGGTAGGGCTTACTTTCGGGGAAACACGGTACTGCTTTAAGCTTTTCAGGACAGTGCTTAGAGCAAGTTCCAGTTGTTTAGGAACTACAATTCCCATCATGCCTGTGAATGTCAGAGTTTTACAATGCCTCATGGGACGTGTAGTTCCGCAACAGCTGGAGGGCTGTAGTTTGGAGGTCCCTGGTTTAGAGCTTAACTCCAGAAATATGATAATGCATAATTAAATGTACATTCCATTTGGCCTGTTGTAATATTTAAACTGAACAACAGACCTGACTGGAATGTATTGTCTATTTGTCTATGTGTTATTGTTGTGCTCTTTTGATGTGTTTATTTTTCCTATTTATTTCATCACGTTACTTTTCTATTCCTATAATCGCAAGGTAAGTACGTGAATGTTTTGTTGCATGCCTTAATTTTACTGTTTATCTTCAAAGCGTACCATGCTGGATTCCTCTTAGCTCATGTACACATAGCAGAAAGTTTTTGTGTTTACAGAAAACAATGCTGAATCAGAGACATGAATCCTAGCGATAATAATACCACAGTGTTTGTGGCTTCTTACAGTTGGGTGGATTAATTATTATAGCCTCCTCATCATTGTTGACATCAATGGACCGGCTACAATTTTTTAAGGGAATGTATTTTTCGAAAACTTTTGTCATTCTAATCCATTTTTTTTCCTTCCTACATGTGTCCCTGCTGTGCCTCTCACTTTCTGTTCTGACTTTTGCAAATAGGAAGCAGAGTAAATTTAAGCTGGCCATACATGGGTCGAATTTCATAAGAAGAATTTTCTTTCGAAAACCTTATCTAAGAATTTTCGTTCATATTTCGCACCATTAGTGGGCTGCAGCAACAGGGGATTTTCGTGCGGCAATCAAATTTGAGTAACCGTGCATGTTGGAAATTTTTTGAAAAACTAACGATTTTCTAATCAATAATGGTAGAATTGTGTGAGAAATGTAATAGAAAAAGGAATGTGCATGAGAGCAAGAAAAGAAAATTCCTGGAAAGAAAAGAAGATTCCCAGCCACAAACATTATTTTTTGTAGCCACATGAGGTGAAATTGGTCGAATTTTGAAAATCAATGGTGGCACCATCGAATCACAAAATTTCTGATTTTGAAAAGAAAATTTGTTCGGAATTCGACCATACCTGCCTAATGCCCCGTACACACAATCTGAAAATGGGATGAAAAATCCCGCTTTCAAAGCGATCGTAGAATAATTGGATCGTTAGTACAGAGCTTTCAAGAGCCGATCATGACAGTTCATCCAATATTATTCGATCGGACAAACCCGAAAATTTTTCTCGTACGATATTGGATCGTACGATTTTCGTTTAATCAGTACAGTTGTCGTCCGAAAATACAATACAAATACACTACAACACATGACATCACTTCCAATTTTTTATTCTGTCTTACGAGAATTTTCGTGACTTTAGTAAACTCTTCCGATTCAATCTGAGATTAGCATGTAAAAAAAAATAGACGCTCTGTCGTGCTATTTTCGGATCATGTGTACGGGCCATAAGGCCCCTTTCACACTACCGTGATTTTGACGCGATTTCAGAGAATGCCTGTGTAAACTTCAGGTCTATGGACCTCAACTCGCATCAAAGTCAGACCAAAGTACAGTAGTACAGTGAGTAGTTTGAAGTCGGTGAAGTCGCACAGATATGAATGGTACTCATTGAAAATCATGAGGTACGACTTGTCATGCGACTTTGCAGTCCCAAGTCACAGGAAAAGTCACACAAGTGTGAAAGGGGCCTTACCCTTACTTCCTTTTACGTCAAATAGATACAAAGTGAGCAGAAATCTCCCTCCCACATTTGCATACCTATAGATTCATACCAGGTTGTAACCCTTCCACTGTTCATTCAAAACTCACTGTTTTGGCTGGGCTTCGGTTAAAGAACAGAGTAACTGTCTTGTATCAAAGGAAACCAAACACTCACTTGGGTTAAAATGGAACTTTAATCAATTGAGGATCTGCATGTTAAACCACTTTCCTGCCCATGCCATTTTTCAGGTTTCAGCACTTTGACACTTTAACTACTATGTGAAAATCACTCACCTGGTGAGATCGTAGGTCACAGGGAGACACTGAAAGTGTACAATACTGTGAAGACATTTACAGTACAGTATTGAGAAGCTTTTTAGAACATACATACTGTTTTGTACATCCAGTATGGCTTCAAAGAAAATGCAGAGCAAGCATGGTGGCAAGAAGAAAGTGCGGAGCAGTAATGCAGATGACAAGAATATGCAAAGCGCATACTGCTCCGCACTTTCTTCTTGCCACCATGCTTCTTCTTCTTCATTCTCTCTCTTCATACTGTACAGTACTGTATTTTTTTCATAGCTATGTGGTTCAAAAACAACAAAAAAAGTTCAGAACGGATTAACCAAATTTACATTTAACCCTCTGGGAAAATTTGCTTCGGTTCGCAACCAATTCGGTTCGTGGCCAGAGTCAGTTCACAAATTAAGTTTGTGAACCGAGGTACCACTGTATTTTGTGTGGCCACCATTATTTTCCAGCACTGCCTTAACCCTCTTGGGCATGGGGTTCACCAGAGCTTCACAGGTTGCCACTGGAGCCCTCTTCCATGATGACATCAGCTGGTGGATGTTAGAGACCTTGCACTCCTCCACCTTCCATTTGAGGATGCTTAATAGGGTTTAGGTCTGGAGACAGGCTTGGCCAGTCCATCACATTTACCCTCAGCTTCTATAGCAAGGCAGTTGTGATCTTGGAGATGTGTTTGGGGTCGTTATCATGTTGGAATACTGCCCTGCGGCCCAGTCTCCAAAGAGAGGGGATCATGCTCTGCTTCAGTATGTCACAGTACATGTTGGCATTCATGGTTCCCTCAATGAACTGTAGCTCCCCAGTGCCGGCAGCACTCATGCAGCCCCAGACCATGACATTCCCACCACCATGCTTGACTGTAGGCAAGACACACTTGTCTTTGTTATTGGGTTTTCCAATAACCCATGTCCTTAGTCTGCTTGTCTTCAGCAAACTGTTTGCGGGTTTTCTTGTACACCATCTTTAGAAGAGGCTTCCTTCTGGGATGACAGCCATGCAGACCAATTTTATGCAGTGTGTGGCGTATGGTCTGAGCAGTGACAGGCTGACCCCCCACCCCTTTAACCTCTGCAGCAATGCTGGCAGCACCCATACGTCTATTTCCCAAAGACAACTGGATATGACTTTGAGGAGGTGCACTCAACTTCTTTGGTCGACTATGGCAAGGCCTGTACTGAGTTGAACCTGTCCTGTTAAACCTCTGTATGGTCTTGGCCACTGTGCTGCAGTTTAGTTTCAGGGTCTTGGCAATTTTTTTAATAGCCTAGGGCATCTTTATGTAGAGCAACAATTTGTTTTTTCAGATTCTCAGAGAGTTCTTTGCCATGAAGTGCCATGTTGAACTTTCAGTGACCAGTATGACAGAGTGAGAGCAATAACACCAAATGTAACACATCTGCTCCCCACTTACACCTGAGACCTTGTAACACGAACGAGTCACATGACACCAGGGAGGAAAAATGGCTAACTGGGCCCAATTTGGACATTTTCACTTGGGGTGTACTCACTTTTGTTGCCAGTGGTTTAGACGTCAATGGCTGTGTGTTGAATTATTTTGAGAGGACAGCAAATTTACACTGTTATACAAGCTGTACATTCACTACTTTACATTGTAGCAAAGTGTCATATCTTCAGTGTTGTCACATGAAAAGTTATAATAAAATATGTACAAAAATGTGAGAGGCGTACTCACTTTTGTGAGAAACTGTTTGTATATTGATCATTGTAATGTCACTGCTTGCAGAGAGAGAGACACACAAGCTGTCAGACTTCACTGCTGATGTCGGGGGTGGGTGGGACCGAACAGCTAACACCCGCCCAGCCCCTATCCCATTGGCTGGTGTTTGCTAGCTGTTTGTTCCACCCACCCCCGACATCAGCAGTGAAATCTGACAGCTTGTGTGTCTCTCTGCAAGCAGTGACATTACAATTATCAGTTTAAGCACAGAACAGCTCTTACAAGTCGCGCTATCTGTGCAATGTAACACTCCTCATCTCCTCCATACACAGATAGTGCGACTTGTAAGAACCGTTCTGTGCTTGAAACGATCATTGTAATGTCACTGCTTGCAGAGAGACACACAATCTGTCAGATTTCACTGCTGATGTCGGGGGTGGGCGGGACCAAACAACTAGCAAACACCAGCCAATGGGATAGGGCCTGGGTGAGTGTTAGCTGTTCTGTCCCGCCCACCCCTGACATCAGCAGTAAAATCTGCAGTGACATTACAATGACCATTTCAAGCACAGAACAGCTCTTACAAGCCATGCTATCTGTGCAATGTAACACACTCCTCATCTCCTGTCAGTGCCATCCAGTGTCACCTGTCAGTGCCTATTAGTGCTATCCAGTGCCACCTGTCAGCGCCATCCAGTGTAACTTGTTAGTGCTCTCCAGTGTCACCTGTCAGTGCCATCCAGTGTCACCTGTCAGTGCCATCCAGTGCTACCTGTCATTGTCATCCAGTGCCACCTGTCAATGCCAATCAGTGGCACATGTTGTAGTGATGTAGTGATGGATGTGTGATATAGTAATGGATGAACGAATGTTATTATTTAGTTGTTATTATTATAATGGTTAATTTTCCACAGCACTCAGTCGGTTCTTCCAGAGAGTGGCATTCATTGACTTCAGACAGAACAAAGTCCAACAAGAAATAATACAATCCAACATAGGTGTAGAGAACATTGATGACAGGAATAGTGTAGCATTGAGAACACATCAGAGGAACCCAGTTTTCCTGTCATACTTTAACTAAAACAGGCTCCCCTCTTATACACCTTTCTCCCCCCCTCCCATGGGTGACTAAGAGTGAGCAATTTGGTTGACCAACTTAATTAGCCTTTTAATCTACTTTTGTCTTGAAAGAACAACAGACAATGACCCTAAGCCGTCAACAGCTGTAATCATAAACTCCTAGGTGTTCTTTTATTAACCTTAACATATCATGGAGGCATTATCTGTCCCTTTCATATGTAGAGAACAGCTGGTTTGGTCAGTCTATTCTTTAATCAAAACTCCCTTTCAAATGCCTAATTATATAACCAGTCCCGAATATCACTGCGACTTTGCACAACCATTAACATTCTTTTGATGAATGCAGTTGACAAGTAGATTTGTCAACTGCCTGTTCCAATACATACCCAATATATGTATACATATAATATAATACATACATGTGAATGCACATACATATATATATACATATACACATATATATATAATATATGAAATATTACACAACATTCCCCCACTTGGGTCTGTTCTAATTATTAGAACTGACCCATAAAGCCAACAACCAACAACAAATATATCATTACGATTTGAGATACTGAATGCTTTACAATGGCTCATATAAAATATGTAATTGATTAAAGAAAACTGGTTACATCTCTCTTCTCCAGCCTCTAAAATATCCCCATGAAACAGTTATTAGATAATATAGCTTTAGACCATGACTGGGAAAGGATTTGGTAAACATCCGTGGCCCGTATAGCTGTTAGGCCTCATTTCAAAGTTTGTAGTTTCTTCAGTATGTCACATTGAGATCTTGAATATTGTGCAAAGACAAGCTGATGTCACAGTCCATTCTTTAGTTTGACGTTATGATATCTCTTACCATTTCACTGAAAGTAAAGTTTGGAAGTATACTCTAGTCTAGGAGCTCCAATCCACACAAGTCCAGGATTTGCTTATCTCCAGTCTCAAGGGTTTCATTTTTAAAGATGAATTGTTCAGTTTTAGTAATCTTCCTAACCAGTCCAAAATGAAACTTCTGCCAGCCACAATTTGCAACTTGCTGTAGGCTGACCCCACGTTGCCTTCAATAGAGCAGTTACTTGAATCTTTCAGTCCACTGGATGGGAACATCAGATGGTTTAGATAGTATCAGCTTGACATCAGTGCTTATCAGATCATTTGTCCAGACAAAGCAGCAGTGGAAATTCTTGCTAGTATGTTCGCCAAGAAAGGTATAGTCATTCACATCCATATATGGCATAGCCTTCAGCACATTATTAACAACTGATTCAATAAAGTTCAAATCATGGTAAGAGTGATACATTTTACTCACCCCTCTTATAAATTTAGGGAAAACCACCCAATGTACTATACCCTAAACTTATATTGTTCTACCCAGTCTAAGTGTACAAATACTCAGACACCCAGTTATGAATTATATGCCAAGCCATTGTGCAGAATTTCACCTTAGATGTCAAATATTTTGATATCAATACACATTATGTAAAATGTGCAGATGTAAAATTATTTTAGGTTTAAATGCTTCTCTCTGGTTTTAAAATACAGATAAAACATAGATCAGGGAAAGAGAAAAAATTAGGGCAAAAAAGTCCATTGAAAAGAAAAGAAGAAATTTTAAAATAAATGAGGGTGTTGAAAGGAAAAAAAAAAATCCATTGCTTGATGAATATTGAGAGAGGCCATGAATTCTTTATAATTCCTTGTAAATTGTCTATTCAGAGTTTCTCCCCCACTGGCCAGCAATGTCAGCTTCTGTTATTCACATGCAAACGAGTCTCACCGATGATATCTGAAAAACAAAATCTCTCCAACAAAATTCATTAGCAAAGTCCTTAAACATTGTTGAACGTTAAAACAAAGTACTATTTACATGTTTAAATTAAATTACCCCCACTGCCAGAGAAGTGTAATTTCAAAGACAGATTTGAAGGACCCCACCTTCTGTCCATATTTATGACACCCTGTAACCTCTTCAACTGTTTGTGAAGATAACTCTTTTTTTTTTTTAGAAGTTCCCTTCCAACTCACCCCCACTGCCATAGAGGTGTAATTTGCATTAAAAAAAACAGATTTGGAGAATTTATACCTCCTGCTGTCTCTATTCCTCCGGTATCCTGTAATCTCCTGAATTGGTCCAATAAGGTGTCACGTTCTACTCTAATCTTGTCATACTCAATTTTCAGGTGGTCATATTGCTGTTTTAACTGAGAGAACGGTATCTAGGTCTTGGACCTTTTCTTATTAATATTTTGCATATTAAGATACCCGGTGTCTCCTCTCTGGCAGTTAGCATTGGATACTATCTTTTGATCTTTATGTTCAGTATTTGTCCTAAACAATGTGACTATATCAACTTTTACAGCTTGGGCATTTGATTTTCTCCATAAATGATCTACTCTCAACAACATGTCATTTAAATCATGAGGATTTGGGGTAACTAATAAAATATTTTGTTTGATATCCTCATGCAAAGCATCTAAAACCATGCTTGTATGTACCAAGCCTCCATGCTCAAATGCAAGATTATTACCAACCAATAACTCCATAATAGTAGCTATTCTGTTCATAGGGAGACTCACCCTGCATTTGTTGTATTTTCCCATGAATAATAACATCAGAACATACGCCATACAAAACACACAATAATTCCAGTAATATGTCCCTTGTCCTCAGAGGCTGAATACAGATCTGTTTAATTCTCATCCAAAGATTATTTCCTATAGAATGTTGCAAAACTTTTTCTAAATCAGATGGGTTTAGATTGTACAAATCTCTGACATTCTGCACATTGCAAAACCATTTTAAAAATCTGTTCAAATCATTGTTGGGAACTGTTCCTATTTCTTTAAGGACTGCATCTAATTCTTTTAGTTTCAGAGGCTTCATTATAAGCTTAACTTCACCTGTATTATTATTATTGTTGTAAACTGTGGTAGTTACAGTGGGTGCGGCAGGTAATGAATTATCAGATTTAGTATGAGGCTCTGTTTGATAGAAAGTGTGTATTTTGCTGCAGATTGCTGAATCCAAGATTTGAAGCATATCTGCATTCCTGAGATCTCTTCTCCTGTCATCAATATTCTCTACACCTATGTTGGATTGTATTATCTCTTGTTGGACTTTGTCCTGTCTGAAGTCAATAAATGCCACTCTCTGGAAGAACTGGAAGAGTGCTGTGAAAAATTACGGTAACCATTATAATAATAGCTAAATAATAACATTCGTTCATCCATTACTATATCACACATCCATCACTACATCACTACACATGTCAGTTCCAACCAGTACCACCTCATCTCCTCTGTCAGTGCCAGTGCCACCTGTCAGTGCCAACCAGTGTCATCTGTCAGTGCCAATCAGTGCCACTTCATCTCCTCTGTCAGTGCCACCTGTCAGTGCCAACCAATGCCACCTGTCAGTGCCAATCAATATCACTTATCAGTGCCCATCAGTGCCGGTTAGTGCTTCCAATCAGTGCCAGTGTCACCTATCAGTGCCAATCAATGCTGCCTATCAGTGCTTCCAATCAGTGCCACCTATCAGTGCCAGTCAGTGCCCATCAGTGATGCCTGCTTTTTTAAAAACTGTCATTCGGTTTTTGGCATTTGGCTAAGTGCATTTTCAGTTTTGGTTTCGGCACCAAAATTTCCATTCCATTCGGTGCACCACTAATTAATATGATATATTTGCTCCGATTTCCATTTCCCTGGCTGGTAAACCTTGTAGTTTACCTCCCCTACTCGTTCCATAATTTCAAAGGGGTCCTGCCACTTTGCGAGGAATTTACTTTCAAAAGTGGGGACTAGTACCAGCACTCTGTCCCCGAGGTTGAAAGTCTGGGTCCTAGCATCCCAATTATAAACCCTCCTCTGGGCTTCCTGGGCTCGCTCCATATGTTCCCGTACAAGGGGCAGGACAGCTGCGATTCAATCCTGCATCAAGGATATACGCTCTATGGTGCTTCTATACGGGGTGGCCTTTCCTTCCCACGTTTCTTTTGCAAGATCTAACAGTTCCCTGGGATGTCTACCATACAAGAGTTCAAACAGGGAATAACCCATAGATGCCTGCGAAACCTCTCGTATGGCAAACATGAGATATGGCAGCAAAAAATCCCAATTGCTCCCATCTTTGTCAACCACCTTTTTCAGCGTACTTTTGAGGGTTTTTTTCATATGACGTCCTTGACATTGAGTGGCGATATCTAGAGTTGAGCGGACACCTGGATGTTCGGGTTCGTCTGGTTCGACCGAACTTTGCAGAAAAGTTCGGGTTCGGTACCGAACTTGACCCGAACTTGACCCCGAACCCCATTGAAGTCAATGGTGACCCAAACTTTTGGGGACAAAAATGGCTGTAAAAAAGTCCTGAAAAGGGCTAGAGGGCTGCAAAAGGAAGCAAAATGGGGGTAAGAGTAGGTCAAGTGCCCTGCAAACAAATGTGGATAGGGAAATAACTTAAAATCACATAAAAAAAATAAAAATGGGAGGAGGAGGTGGATGTGGAGTAGGAGCCTAGAGGTTGACTAGGCTGTGATCATGGCAGTGTAGGTGGAAGTGTCGGTGGAGGAGGAGGAGGAGGAGGAAGGAGGTAGCCAACACTGTTTTTTATTTGTTTGTTTTTTTTTTCTAATTGGGGTAGCCCCCAAAATATTGAGACATATAAAAAACACAAGTATACCAATGGCTGTGTGAGGCCGGTCTAAATGGCTATTCTGCACAAGGTACAGACAAGTCTTGTGCGATCCATGCCTGGTTCATTTTAATAAACGTTAGCTTGTCCACGTTGGCTGTGCATAGGCGGCTGCGCTTGTCTGTGATAACGCCCCCTGTCATGCTAAACACACGTTCAGACAATACACTGGCTGCAGGGCAGGCCAGCACCTCCAAGGCATAAAGGGCAAGCTCAGGCCATGTGCCCAATTTGGAGACCCAGAAGTTGAATGGGGCAGACCCATCAGTCAGTACATGTAGGCGTGTGCACACATACTGTTCCACCATGTTGCTGAAATGCTGCCTCCTGCTAAGACGTTGTCTATCAGCTGGTGGTGCTGTTTGTTGTGGCGTGCTGCTGACAAAGCTTTTCCACATTTTGCCCATGCTAACCCTGCCTTCTGAGGTGCTGGCGGTGCCAGAGCTGCGTTGGTGACCTCTTCCTCCTCCTCCGCCTTCGCCTAGTGCTTCCACTGAGCCCCCGGTGTCATTTGGGAATGCCCTCAGCGTGCGCTTGTAGTCACACTTCCTCCTTAGACGCTGCAGTGAGGGAATTAAGGACAGCACATTGTCCTTGTAACGGGGATCCAGCAGGGTGGCCACCCAGTAATCAGCACAAGTTACAATGTGGGCAACTCGGCTGTCGTTGAGCAGGCACTGCAGCATGTAGTCGCTCCTGTGTGCCAGGCTGCCCAGAGGTAAAGACAAGCTGTCCTCTGTGGGAGGTGTATCATCTGTGTCCTCCGTATCCCCCCAGCCATGCTCCAGTGATGCCCACGAGCTGCATTGGGTGCCACCCTGCTGTGAACACAGTTTCTCCTCATCATCTTCCTCGTCCTCCTCATCCTCCAGAACTGTGCCCTGGCTTGAACATTTTTTACCTGGCCTATGCTGGTGCAGGAACCCACCCTCCGAGCCACTTGTGAATGACTGGCCTGATAACCGTGGAAATGACCCCTTTTCCTCCTCCTCTTCCTCTTGTGCCACATCCTCTTCCATCATCGCCCAAAGTGTTTTTTCAAGGAGACATAGAAGTGGGACAGTAACGCTGAGAACAGAGTCATCGGCACTGGCCATGTTGGTGGAGTACTCAAAACACCGCAATATGGTACACAGGACTCGCATGGAGGCCCACTCGTTGGTGGTGAAGTGGTGCTGTTCCGCAAAGCGACTGACCCGTGCATGCTGCAGCTGAAACTCCACTATTGCCTGCTGCTGCTCACACAGTCTCTCCAGCATGTGCAAGGTGGAGTTCTACCTTGTGGGCACGTCGCATAGGAGGCGGTGAGCGGGAAGGCCGAAGTTCCGCTGCAACACAGACAGGCGAGCAGCAGCAGGGTGAAAACGCCAAAAGCGCACACAGACGGCCCGCACTTTCTGCAGCAGCTCTGACATATCCGGCCAGTTTTTTAGAAATTTCTGCACCACCAAATTCAGCACATGTGCCAGACAAGGGATGTGCGTCAACCCAACTAGGCCCAGAGCTGCTACAAGATTTCGCCCCTGATCACACACCACCAGGCCGGGCTTGAGGCTCAGTGGCAACAACCACTCATCGGTCTGTTGTTCAATGCAAGTCCACAGCTGCTGCGCAGTGTGGGGTTTATCCCGCAAACATATCAGTTTTAAAACAGCCTGCTGTCGTTTCCCCCTGGATGTGCTGAAGTTGGTGGTGAAGGTGTTACCCTGAGAGGATGAGGAGGTGGTAGAGGAGGAGGAGGAAGCGCAGTAGGAGGAGGAAAAGAGAAATGCCCTGCAATACTCGGTGGCGGAAGGACATGCGCCAAGCGGCTAGCCGCCTCAGGCCCACCCGCCACTACTTTTGCCCAGTGTGCAGTTAGCGAGATATAGCATCCCTGCCCGCGCTTACTGGTCCACGTATCAGTGGTTATGTGGACCTTGCCACAGATGGCGTTGTGCAGTGCACACTTGATCTCGTCCCCGACTTGTTTGTGCAGGGAAGGGATGGCTCGCC
>BLSH010523968.1:73039-85927 GCA_018402905.1 Glandirana rugosa | reverse complement strand
AAAAGAAGAAATATTATCGTAAACTAGTCCCGGATATGCTGGAATTGGGTATCGTCGATACCTTCACTAATTGAAGTAATTATTGGCTGTTTAATTGGACCTTTGACACAAAAGTTACCTGTCGTAACTTCGTGGACTCCTCCTAGTACGAGTGTGAAATTTGTGGAATCCTTTGTAAGATCTCTTTGTCTAGGCATGTACCACCCTATATTCGTGGAAACTCGTTATAAATTTTCTTTCTTATTATTACTCTTCAAACTCTACCCTCCATGGGGGAGTCCTACGTAATCTACTACTTGGATCTGTTTCTCTAGAATGTTTCCTAAGGTGTTTAAAGTGTGAGCATGATCCTCCTCAGGTGCTTCAATGCTGTCCATTGAAAACACAGTTTCCAGGTTAATTTGTCGGTCATTAATGAAGTTAATCACTTCCATAGCTGCTATGGGTTAAGGTCGTATAGGCCCTGATCAAATGCTATTATAAAGAAGAAAAAAATCTCTCTCTATACCCAGCGCTTCTACTTTTCCTATCTCTGTTGGTAATTAATGATATGAATTGTTGGTCGGCTGCCGCTTTATCTATTATAAATATCTAATGTGAACTTTAACTTCTGTGTGTTCATCAGCATACACCCTTTAGTCAAAGTTAAGCTGCGCCGCTACTACTGTACATGCATACAGTGCTAACACTCGTTCTATTTGTTATGTACACAAAGACGTAATGACGAAACGCGTCTGGGAGTAATCACACGGCATTCATTCATCAGTAAAGGAGAGAGAGAGTAGCACACAGATCATCAGGCACCGCAGGCAGGAGGCTTACGCGAATAGGAAAGCGGCTTCAGCATAACCAGGAAACGGTGACTTTTGATCTAAATGCGAATGTTTTTATGAAACAATGTAAGCAGGATTTTAAAGGGAGAAGGGGGATTTTATGTGAATAAAACAGTTTTACGCTATGAGTCTCTCTTTACCCTTTATTACCGCTAAACACCCCGAGGAACCCCACCAAAAGCGGACCGTAAGCACAGAGGAGAGAAAGTCCTAAGTGTCTTTCTGGCTTACCAAGAAAAGAGGAGGAGAGCGCACTGGAAAAACAGCTGATCCACACTACAAAACATCCCGAGGAATCCCACTATAGGCGGACCCCAAGCAAAGAGGAAACAAAGTCCAGAGTGGTTTTCCGGCTCACCCAAAAGGAGCAGGACTGCGCTTTGAAAACAACTGATCTGGTAAGGAGGGACCCAGAAGGGGGTGTAAAGTGTTAACCGGCTACCAGCCAAATAGAACATATGACAGCAATAAGCAGAGATATAAGAAGGATATTCGTTGGATACAAAATAACGTTTACTAAATGACTTGTTTTTGAATGAACTTGTTTTATTAGCCACAACAATTTACTTTAATAAGGAATCCACAGGACTAAAGCGCCACAGGACTGATATATTCCTTATAATAAGTTGAACAAAAAAACATATGATCTTATAAGTACTCAAATGTATTATTGTATGCTCATTTTATGGTTTTAAGAATTCATAAGTGTACATAACAAATAGAACGAGTGTTAGCACTGTATGCATGTACAGTAGTAGCGGCGCAGCTTAACTTTGACTAAAGGGTGTATGCTGATGAACACACAGAAGTTAAAGTTCACATTAGAATCTTGATTCAGTGTCTATTCCTAAGTGTGTCCCTGTGGAATATTAAATATATCTACATAGATACAAAAAAATTAAGGGGAAGCCTAAGATCTCATTACCCGTATAGCTCCAATAACTTGGCCACTGTTTACATTTAATCCAACTGCTCCAGATTCTCTGGAACCTCCTGAGTTATTATTATTGGACATCAGTTCTTCCATGAGTCTGGTTTTATCTGCTTCCCTCAACCACTCTGTCATTGTTGGGGTTTCTTTTACTTTCCACTTTTTTGGAATTATCATTTTTGCAGAATTCAGCAGAAATGGGATTATATTCACTTTATTTTTTCCTTGGCTCACCCATAACATGGAACAGGCATTGCCAAGGGTCTTGCCTCACCTCTGTCCCACTAATTATTTTAATTAGGTACAATATCTCTTTCCATATACCTGAATTAAGGGACAGGTCCACCAAATGTGGGTATGCGTTCCCGCACCTCCACATTCCCTCCAACATAAAGGTGGTATCTCGGGGTTAATTATATTCAGTTTAGTTGGTACATAATACCATTTTAATAACAATTTATAATTCATTTCCTTTATCCTGGTATCTGCTGAGGTAAAGTGGGCATAATCTATTACTTTATTTTTCATAGTTTCCAATAAAAGTTGATTAAATTCTGATTCCCAGCCCTCCAAGACACCTGCTGAGCCAGGGTCAGAAAAAGAGATCAGGAGCTTGTAGATGCCCGAGATCCCATGTCTGTTTATCCCCCTCCCCCCCCGATTGACAAGTCTCCCCCAAGGGTTAAGTTCATCGACCGAGCGGAGAGGTCTTGGGAGAGGTTCTATAAAGTGCTGAAGTTGTCTCTATCTCCATGTATCCCAAGGTTGAGAACCGTATCTGCTTCGTAGTTCGCAAAGTGAACACAAAATATTTCCACTTAGGACATCTTTCAATCTCAGGGAATCTGATAGAGTCCATTTTTATATGCCCTGTTTTCTTTCCCTGGGATGAAACAATTTGAATCTGAGAGAGGCATTAATGGGCTATTATTCATCCAAAGAGGGTTTTTATGTTGGATATCCCATTTTCTCAGGGTCTCTACAGTGGTTGGGGGCAGTTCCTTCTCAAGACCTCTATATTGCCCCGGCAGCCAGATTTTCTGGCCCAGGGGAGCTCCGCTTAGACTTTCCTCTAACTGGATTCAGATGTTGATTCTGGGGTTGAGGATGCATCCCCCCAGATGCAGCGTATTGCCAAGTTATCTCCAATGGTAATGATGATGATGAAGATGGAGGAGATGGAGATGATGATGATGATGAGGTCACTGATGCGACTTGTCTGCCAGATAGAGCAGACGAGGAAACTGAAGGTGAGGCGGCACAACCCCAAGGAGGCCGACATCAAGAAAGAGCAGAGAGCAGGCACCCTATTCCATCACATTCTGCAGCTGTTATCTGCCGGCCCACAGCCCAAAGCTCAGCTGTCTGGGCTTTTTCAGCACATCGGCAGCAGATTGCACTGTTGCTGTCTGCAAACTGTGTCTCAGGCACATCAAATGTAGCAAAAACACCAACCATTTGGGCACCACATGCTTAACAAGGCATTTAATGTCCAACCACTCAGCCCATTGGCAAGAGCACTTAAAAGCCATACAAAAGGGGCACAAATCTGTCCCACCTCCTTACCCACTTCAGTCTGCCCCTGCTATACCGAGTCATGACCTCTCAGCAGCTTCCACTGACAGGGATGATTGTATAGCACAGGGCATCCCAGGTCCTAGCAGCACATCTGCCAGCAGCACACCACCAGCTGTAGACTGTAGCTGGCAAATTTCTCTGCCCCATCTGCTGCAGAGGAAAAAAAAAATTACAGTCCCTGCCACCCACATGCCCAGCGTCTAAATGCAAGCTTGTCAAAGATGTTGGCTCTCCAATAATGCAGCAACCCTTAGCACCAATTAAGAAATATTAATGCACAATGGATTATTACTGACTGATTCGGGTTCTTTCCTGTACTTTGCCCCTTGTGAAGACCTCACAATAGACCATTTACAGATCTTCACCCTAAATAAAACTCAGCTCATCTTCCCCTTCCTTCTCTTCCACCCCCCACCTCTCTCATATTTAGATTTTTTCCCACTTAGGCAAGAATAGCATTTGTCCTCTGAATTCCACACATGCACAAAGACAGAGCTTGTATGGAAGCCCCAACACTGCGCATGTGCAGAAACCCCCAGCGTGTGCCACCGGGGTCTGACGGGACCCAAAGGCTGGTCAGAGCCCTTTGACACATCTGCCCAATTGTTAGCTTTTACATACGATTGTTAGATTAGCCCGTGTTTGTGAGACCATTTGTGTTTTGGCTCAAAAACGTTAGTCCCAATTCATTCCTAAATATCTCAAAAACATATAAACCCACTTTGTGTCCACCAAATGCCTTTGCAAACCCAGATATGACCTTATAAAAGTAGCAGTGACATCATCACTCCATCCATGACAGACCACCTGCAGACAACTACAGGAGGAGGCAGAGACAAGGCCGGTCATCCTACAAAAGGAGAGAGAGCAGCAGTGACCGTTCTTTATTCCAGGAAGCTCCTGTACAGCGGAAAAGTGCACAGGTTGTTTAGTGCTGTAAGATTCAAATGTCATTTTGCATGGAAATAGAGAAAGTGTATGTGCATTTGTTCTGTGCTGATGGGGCTATTTACTGTGCTGGTTATAAGCTTTGAATTGATTTTAAATGGGAAATACCACACTTGGCCACTAGATGGCACTAAGCATCATAGTAAATTCCTATGATATTTACTACTATTTAGTGGCCAAATGTAGTACATTGACATGCTTATTTTGACCCACTTCATTGAATCTGAACTAAGATCAAGATCTTGCTCCCTACAATTGTTTATTTCCTGTGGGAACTGTGAACCAGCATTAATGGAAGCTTAGTGTTTTTATTGTACTTTTATAAGAAATTATCAATGGCTTTGCTGCTGTTGTTGTTTTTTAGTCTGGTCCTTGTCTGCCTCCTGTGCCCACCTTCAGCTTTGCAGTGGATATAGCACTTTACTTCCTTTGAATGAAGTTGTGATTATACCTCTAAGTGAATTTTCAGAGACCAGGGGTGAAAGTGAATTTTCAGAGACCTGGGGTAAGCATGCAGGATGGCGGACATTAACACACACGTATATAACTGTTAAAAATTAGACTGTTTAAATGAGATTATTTTGTACATAGCTTTCTGTAACTATATGATATTTATGGTATATTCCTTATATTTTTTATCCATCAGGTTTATACCCTAAGTGAATAGCATCCCCTGAGGAAGCCCAATAATAGGGCGAAACATGTCGGGATTCATCTATGTACCGCTATCAATAATATGAACTGGAAAATATGGGTTATAAGCACATTGATTTTATGAATAACATGCTTTAGATTTATGTTAATAAATGTGAAGATTTTAACTTTACTCTTTGGTTGGAATTTCATATTGCACCGCTATAGTCCCATTTCATCCACTCTTCTTTTTTAAAAATCCAAGGATGAGGTGCTTAGGTGTTGTGATGACCAATCCACATTAGATTACATTCATATCATGTCACAGTATGCAATCCACAACAGCCACCAGGCATCGGAGTGCCAGAACACTGGGACCAGAAATGGGCACAGGGCCCTATCGTGGCATCAACACCAACAATCGGCATACCCCCAAGTGAAAGGCTGAGCACTGCAAATGGAGCACAGCCTTGAATGTCTATAGCATCCTGCATTTAACATAACAGTATGTGTGCCAAGGTGAGTTCTCCTGCAGGATCCACTGCATTAAAGAACCCTACAAGACAGCTCTGCATCCACTTCCAAGTGGGGTTTATGTATAGTCCTCCCAAGGATGAGCCGAGGAGTCCAATGATCTGGGAAGCTACATGGAGGGAGCCACAGTGCCTCTGGTGAAGCTGGGATGTTTGAGAGACGAGTCTTGCAGGCAGGCTTCTCTTAGTAGCAAGAAGACATCCATCACCTAAGGACACTATCAAGAAATGATTGCCATGGTCAAACCCTCCCAATACTCCACACGGTATGTAGAAGAGATACTGGGTGGCACTTTGGGAGGTTAGCGATTGCCCACCCAATCCGAACAATAAAATAAATATTATTTTGCAGATTTGATTTGTTTTTTGTGTTCATTGATATATTCACTTTTCCAACTCTGATATTAAAGCAATAGTCCATTCTTTGTACAACGTATGGAGGAAACATCTCATAAGATATATAAATTAAATATACTATAATGTGATACAGAACAATGGAAACCTGTTTTACTTTATTTGTAAATGTGAAAAAAGCAATAGAAAATATGTGATAATAAAGGATGTGGTCTGTAATGTAACCCAACTCTTATTCAGCCTATACCCTGCCAGACTCTTTTAGTGGATATACTGAACAAGGATTGGATATGATCGGAGCAGACGTGTATCATGAAATCAGTGTGCCCGTGTCTGAGATCAAAAGTGGGCCCTAGGCATTGAAAAAAAAATGCAACGTGCGCAGCGCATTGTGGCGAAAAGTGGGCGTGGTTTAAATTGGACTAAATATTGAGTGTGGCTTAAAGGGGGTGTGGTTGAATAGAGTGTGAGATGACTTACATAGTGCAGAATGGGGTAATGTTAATAGGGAATGTACAGTGCGGAGTGTATGGCAGTGGGCAGTGCATGCAGGAAAGGGGTGTGAAGTATATGGCGGTGGGTGGTAGTGGTGGTGTATGGACGGTGTCAGTCATTTTTATTATTTTATTTGCTATTTTTATTTACAATTTTATCTATTGTTATCATTTAAATGTATTTCCTGAAATCTTTTTTTCACAGTGTTTTGGGGGGGGGGGGGGGGAGTGGATGGTGTCAGTAGGGCATTGGACAGTGTCAGTAGTTTTTTATTTTAAAATGTTATTCTTTTATTATTTTTTTACAATTTATCTTTTGGTTTTGATTTTTCAATGCTTTTTATTTGGGGGGGTTGGACAGTGTAGGTTTTTTTCTAATTTATTTTTTATTACTTTTTTTTTTATTGCAATTTAATTTTGTTATATTTTTACAATTTTTTTTTCTTTATCAGCCCTGTTGGGGGGCTTTGGTGAGATATCAGGGGCTAAAAAGACACCTGACATCTCCCCTTTGAAACAAAGAAAGGGACTGAGGATTCCCAGTTCCTTTCTCAGCAACCTCAGCTGCACTGAAGATGAATGAACAGAGGCAGAGGATCCTCTCCATTCATAAACTGAAGCAGAGTAAACACCGTTTTGATACTTCAGTTATGAATGGACAGAGTCAGTGAGTTTTCTCATTCAGAAGAGGAAGGGGCTGGTAAATGACAGGTTTACCAGCCCCTTCCTCCGCTCTCCATCCTGACAGATCCTCTGTAGCAGCCGGCAGGAGAGGAAAGGAGGGAAGCTGGCAGAGGGGGTGGGGGGGGAGGGGCGAGGAGCACACAGGTGGGCCCAAAAAGGAAGGGCAATCCGATGGACAGTTGGGGTGATCGTTACAGTGGTATGGCTTTCAATAAAGTAGCTGAAAGGTGTGGGAAGGGAGAGAAGTGGCTTTCAGCTGCTTCATTGAAAGCCATACAGGGAGATCGGTGCTTGTACCTTCATTGAAATCCATACAGGGAGATCGGTGCTTGTACCATCCCCCACCCCCGCACCAATCATCCCGGACTGTCAAATTCCACCAGGTACCAACCAGGAATGGATCATCCATGGGTGCAGTGTGGGACAAAACACATTGGCCCCTCTCGGGGCCCGTGTGCAGTGAACACCTTGTACCCATGGATGATACACCACTGGCCTGGAGGTAATACAAAAGCAAGACATAGGATTTTGGAATTCTAGAAATGTAAAAGGAACTCACACAATAATAATAAACAAGGGAAGCAATCTAGAGATGATTAGAGTCAGAGGCTCTAATAGGCTTCAAAATAGGATGGGCTTAGGATGCAGAGCACTGCGCTACGATCCAACCCAGTTGTGTGACGATAGCAAATTAATTTTCGCTGTATTGACACTGAAGTTCCTCCCCGCCATTCAGGAGGCCCCAGGTTGTGAGACCTGTTTCCCAATCGGCCAAAGCATCAGGCGATCCTATTGGATGCCTGCAAGGCTATTTAAAAGTACCTGGACATCTTCAACCAAAATATGGGGAGTCCGTCGCACTATATGGCCATAGAATGCTTAGCCCACTATTACTTCACAGGCCCCCATCTCAGTGGGTCCTACACTAACCATACAATGGGAGATCCTGCCTCATAACCATGGGAGCCATACACTCCTCCTGATGGGAGATCCAGAGAACTCTTCCTATGTCTGGACACTGATTAGAGGCAATTATTATCAGGTGGGGTGTTCCAGCCCAAGAGATCTGATCAGGATCTGCAATAGACAAATATATACTTGTAGGGGCAAACCCTAATAATGTATTACATTAGTGATGGTGCTGCTATAAGACCACCAAACAAAATGACAAATTGTCATTATAGCAGCACCATCTCTAATGTAAGACATTATTAGGGTTTGCCCCCAAGTCTGCACCTATTTGCCTATTGGATGCCTAGTGCTTAGGCAGAGGAGAGAGGAGACACACGGCGGAGGAAGCCACTGGAGGAGAAACACCGGAGCCACTGCCCGCACCCTGGTACAGGAGGAGAGGACGCCACAGCCCGCTCGCCCCCTAGATTCCTAGATCAGGTAAGTGCCGCCCAGGGTGGGGGTGGAGGGGTGTTGTCAGGGCCCGGCCGCCAGGACTGCCCAGGTGGGGTGATTGTTTGCCACCCCCCAAATGAAAAACCCACCAACCGCCACTGGATATACGTCTAAGCTGTGTGAAGTGTCAATCTGAGGTTCCGATGACCTGGGAATTGCAATGGTCTGTCACACATCCATTTTCTATATTCAGAGTCAGTTGTACTTTTGTGTTTGGATACAAAGTGTCTAACAGAGGCCCTGCATTCCAATTTAATATACAGAAGAATTTTTATCTTATCGTTCCTAATTCTCCTATGTGGATGTGATTGAAATCTGAAAAACATCAACTAATTATAGCAGACCATTCCTTTTTATTGTTTCTCCATCTCTGAGCACAGAGTCAGAATTATTTAATAGAGATCAGAGCAAATGGCAGTAACCCTCAGTGCCCATTCACACAGGGGCAACTTGCGCTCCGACTTGAGTCACCTCAAGTCGCCCCAAGTCGCTTGACAAGTGAAATCCCATTGAAGTGAATGGGAGCCGTCTTAATGTACAGTACTGAAGTCGCTCCGACTTCAGAAAAGGTTCCTGTACTACTTGGAGGCGACTTCTATCCGACTTGTGCCCATAGAATTGAATAGAAGTCGCCTCCAAGTCGGATCCCCCATCTGAATGCAAGCGACTTTGTAGTGAAAAGGAATAGAATTTATTTGGCACAGCCCCCTCCCTCCCTTCTCTGATTGGCTACAGGCAAAGTCGCCTGAAGTCGCCCTGAAGTCACCATGAAATCACCTAGCAAAGTCGCCCTGAAGTCGGGTCTCCCCTGTGTGAATGCAGCCTTAGCAGAAAATAAGAATTTATTTAGTGCACTATGGATTCTTTATGACTGTTTTGGGTTCTTCCCTGAACCCTTAGTACTTTGCATACTGTAGGTATGTGGGGTTTATTGACTTAGCAGACCTCCACCCTACATAAAAATGTGTTTTCCTCCGCCTCCTCCCCCCTCTCACTCACATTAAAAAAAAAAAATACTCAACTTTAAATCTGCTATGCAGCACTTCTGTTTTGCTTGTGTAGCGCTTTCCCCATGGGAGCCGCTGGTGAATAGGGATCCCCCACCCTGCACAGCCAGGCACACTGAATTTCCACAGGAAAACTTGAGACAGAAAACAGTCCAGCAATTTTGTTTTTGTGTTTTATTTAGGGGTTAATAAACTTGCATGGGGAAGGGATAATTATGGGATGCCCACTTGACTGGAACAAAACTTCTTCAGGGACAATTGAACTATAGACACCCCTTCCCTTCCTACGGCACAATCTTGCTTGCAGATCCACAGTAGTATCACTCTAAGGAAAGTCTTTAGCAAAGGCCCTTTACAGGCAGGGACCATGGGCCCCTATACTTGAGAACAATGGGGTGACACCACTAGCACTTTCACTGAACTTCCTCCCGTGGTCACTGAGCCCATTGCCACCTCTTCTGGCCCTGCCAGCCTGCATGGATACAGCTGCCCATAGGCGTGCGCAGCCTATTGCACTAGGATATGCAACACAAACCGCAAACAAACATGAGTGTGTGTGTGTGTCAGAAGGGCAGAGGATGCTATCGGTAGGGCAGAGATCAGTGTCAGTAGTTTATTTTTATTTTATTTTATTTTTACAATTTAATTTTTTTTATTATTTTTTACAATATTATATTTTCTTATTTATTTATTTTTTTACAATTTTATTTAGGAGCCCTGCTGGGGGGGCTTTGTTGAAATATCAGGGGTCTAACAGAGTAAGAGAAAGAGACTGAGGACAGAGCTTCCCCAGTCCCTTTCTCTGCAGTCAGACAACAGGGGGAATCTCCACAGTACAGGGTGATTAGGGTGTGCCCAGGCACACCTTCCACCCTATGTACGCATGCCTATGCAGCTGCCCCTTTCACTAGCCCTCCTGGCTAATCTTCCACAGCCCTCCCAGACTGACTCTTCAGTCATCCTAGACTGCCACTCACCAGTCCTCTAAAGCATGCCTCTCAGTCCTCCTAGACTGCCACTCACCAGTCCTCTCAAGCATGCCTCTCAGTCCTCCTAGACTACCACTCACCAGTCCTCTCAAGCATGCCTCTCAGTACTCCTAGACTGCCACTCACCAGTCCTCTCAAGCATGCCTCTCAGTACTCCTAGACTGCCACTCACCAGTCCTCTCAAGCATGCCTCTCAGTCCTCCTAGACTGCCACTCACCAGTCCTCTCAAGCATGCCTCACAGTCCTCCTAGACTGCCACTCACCAGTCCTCTCAAGCATGCCTCTCAGTCCTCCCAGACTGCACACTCACCAGCCCACCTGGCTGACTTCTGGAGATCTCCTGGACTTGCTTGCTGGCTCCTGCTGTCGTCACTCTTGCTCCCGTGCCTCTGGACAGGACTCCTCTGTATGTTGTACAAGGATCCCTCCAGCACTCGAGCCCCAGGCCTGAGGTCAGGGCCATCTTAATGAATGGGCACCCCTGGGCAGTGCCCAGGGGCCCCAGGTGCATGGGGGCCCCATGATAATCTTGCATAATAGCATACTTGCCAACTGTCCCAGATTTTCCAGTACAGTCATCCTTTTTACTAAACTTCCCAGTATTGTGCCCTTGTTTTGATATTAGTCTTTGATTTATGGCATGTTTCCTTATTGTTTAAAATCAGTTTTATTGAAAGTACTAATACATATATGTTTATTTCTAGCAACTATTTATACTTTAATTATTGAAAGTAGGTGCATAAATTGGGGCAGGCAGGTAAGGGTCCCAGATTATTTCTTTGCCCAGGGGTCCATGATGCTCTTAAGACGGCCCTGCCTGAGGTAACCCCCCCCCCAGACTAGGGGGTTCCCCTCAAGGGCCACTGACAGCCTCCTCAGCACTCCATCTCCAACTTCCACCCAAACTCCATTGCCCCTGCTAAGATGACCCTGAGTATTTAAGAGGTGTCCTCCCCCTGCCAGCCCATTTGACCAGGGATTGTCTGGGGCCCTCGTCAATACTCCAGGCAGCTCCTCCTAACCTCCCTCTCATTCTTCTGGAAGCTTTTCCAAAGTTCCACAAGTAAAGGGAGGTACAAGAGGTGCTGTCTGATGAGTCATTCCAGCCTCCCTGAGTCACTCACCCCAACCCAGACTCAACCCAGCCTGGCTCTCAGCCAGGCCAAATCCACCTACACTGCACCTACTTACAATCCCATTCTAGCACACTAGAGGGTGCTACACTCACTTATGTGTGAATGACATTCATTTCCAGGATTGTGTGCGTACGCAGATGTACTGCAGGACTTTAGGTCCCAGCAGAACCCTGCAGCACATCTGTGTGTGTCTAGAATTTCCCATACATGCACAAAGAGATCCACCATTGCTACACATGTGCAAAAAAACCCCATACATGTACAGATGCATCACAGTGGCCCCACCCACTACAGGCTGCCTGCAGAAAACTACAGGAGGGGCGGAGTCAAGACCACTCACCCTGCACAAGGAGAGAGAGCAGCAGTGACCGGTCTTTATTCCAGTACATTGCTGAGTGAAAGTGCAAAGGTTGTTTAATGCTGTAATTGCTGTCATTTACTTAATGCAGTAATTACAGCACAGATTTATTTTTATTTGAGGTAGATCTAAAGGAAATACAAAGATTCCAGTACAAATATACATTTCTCTTGTATTTAGACACTATGGGGTGTATTTATAAAAACAAAATAAATCCCCCCTATTATTATATGTTCATTCTGCGTGTAAAAAAAAAATATAAAAAAACATATTTCTTCATCAGTTTAGGCCGATATGTATTCTTCTACAAAAAAAGCCCAATAAGCGTATATTGATTGGTTTGCGTAAAAGTTATTGTGTCTACCAACTGTGGGATAGGCTTATGGGATTTTGGTTTTTTTATGGTTTTTACTGGTAATGGCGGTGATCAGCGATTTTTAGCAGGACTGCGACATTGCGGTGGACAAATCGGACCCTAAGTGAAACTTTTTGGGGACCAGTGACACCAATACAGAGATCAGTGCTAAAAATATGCACTGTCACTGTACTAATGACACTGGCAGGAAAGGGGTTAACTACAGGGGTAATAAAAGGGTTAAATGTGTTTCTAACTGTGTGGGGGAAGTGCTGACAGGAAGAACACAGAGATCGCTGTTCCTGATCACTAGGCACAGCAGATCTCCATGTTGCCCCCTGTCAGGGATCTGCCTTGTTCTTCATTCTGCTTCTCTGTACCGTGATTGTGGGTGGCCGGTGGACATGCACTTTGGCTCCTCCTCCAAGAAGCGGGTGCTCATGCGCCCACAGTATATATTGCAGGAAGCAGTGTACGTTGTTTCACGCAATAGAACCGCCCTGCCACAGTGGATAAAGTTAATAAAGTAATTCTGTTACACATTAATGTATAGGTAGATTATGGGAAGGAAGGAGTTTAATAAACAGACAAGGGTAAAGCTATTTCCAGTGCTGGCAAGAGAGAGGGGGGCAGGAAGAGAAAGGGGG
>BLSH010523961.1:0-10896 GCA_018402905.1 Glandirana rugosa | reverse complement strand
GTCTCAGCCTCCTCCTGCTTCCTCTTCTGCTGCTGCCTCAGCCTCTTCCTCCACCTCTACAGTGACAGCGTCACCTGCCACCCAGCAAACAGACGATATGACAGCAACGCCACCATGTCCGCCACTGTCCCCAAGCATTTCCACATGGTCCCATGGAAGCTTACAGCTCTCCATCTCCCAAACCCTGGAGAGAAAGAGGAAGTACCCCCCTACCCACCCGCGATCCCTGGCCCTGAATGCCAGCATTTCAAAATTCCTGGCCTTTGAAATGCTGTCATTCCGTCTGGTGGACACGGACAGTTTCAAAAACCTTATGGCGGTGGCTGTCCCACAGTACGTGGTACAATTAAAATCAAATAAACTAGGAGATGATTTTTGAACAATAATAAGTCACTTACAGCTGCAGCTAGAACCTCTCCCTTTAGAAGAAGGAGATGATTTTTGAACAATAATCTGTCCCTCTAAGCAGAAGCCTCTACCTAGTGCAGTCAGATCGCTCAAAGCAGCAGTATGTGAAATCTCAAATTACTCCCACAATCTGATCATTGTGTACGATCGTAACGATCGTTGTGTTATGAAGGGTTTGATCTGCAATCTGTCACTCAAAGCAGCAGTATGTGAACTCTCTAATTACTCCCACAATCTGATTGTTGTGTACGATCGTAGTGATCGTTGTGTTATGCAGAGTTTGATCTGCAATCTGTCACTCAAAGCAGCAGTATGTGGAATCTCAAATTTCAGCAATCTGTCCCTCAGAGCAACAGCAGTAGTAATCTCAGGATGCAGGATCAGATGTTAAAATGTCTGCAATCTGTCCCTCACAAAAACGCCAGCAGCCTCCTCTCCCTACACTAACCCAAGAGCATGTGACATGCAGCACTGTGACTCCAGCCTCATATAGAGGCTGGGTCACATGATGCACTGGCCAATCACAGCCATGCCATTAGTAGGCATGGCTGTGATGGCTTCTAAGGGCAAACCAGTGAAACGCTTGTTGATTGGCTGCTATTCAACATGCGCAATAAACTACCAGAACTCCACTCAACACTATCTGCTATCCTATTCGCTATCACTTTTGCATAAATTTTGGATTTGTGGGTTCTTTACCGGGCTTTGTTAGAGTGAATATGATTGCTTCTAGCATCTCGGGTGGGAATGTAGCTTGCGACGCAATAGCATTGAGTGTGGTGCACAGATGGGGTGATAGTATATCTATGGATTGTTTATAGTACTCTCCCGTGTATCCGTCCGGTCATGTCGATTTAGAGTTTGGTAGATGGGTAATTACATTTCTTACATCGGCAAGAGTAAACGGCTCATTTAAAACTGAAAGTTGGTCAGGGGTTAAGGAAGGGAGATGAATTTGACTCAGGAAGTCCTGGATTTCGGGAGTGGGTGGCTGATGTGTTTCTGTGTCCGTGTTTAGGTCATATAGGTCTTTATAGTACTGACTAAAGGCATCTGCGATTGCCTGAGGTTTAATAAGTTGTTCTTTAGAATGGGGATGATATAGGTGTGTGATTTTAGATTTTGCCTTTTTCCCTTTGATATAGGTTGCCAGAGCTTTCCCTGCCTTATTCCCAGTGGTGAACATTTTCGCTTTTAGTTTCCTTTGCGACTTGTTGTATCCCTCCAGCAGGATGGATCTCAATTCAAGGCGCTAGGTTAAAAATTTTGTTTGTATTTTTGGTGAGGGGTGGGTTTTGTTCTTGGCTTCTAGCTCTGAGATTTCCCTAGATAGAATCTCTATTTGGGTCGCTTTTTTCCTTTTATGTCTAGCCCCCAGTTGAATAAATAACCCTCTTAACACCGCCTTATGGGCGTTCCACACTGTCACCGGGTCCATCTACTCATCTGAGTTCATTTGAAAAATTCCAATAATTGCTTCTGAAGCATATTTTTATAACATCGCTTTGTAGAATGGTATTGCTAGCGTGCCATAGCAGCGGTCTTGATATGGGGGTTTAGTCCATTAATGTCATGGTTACCGGAGCATGGTCGGACCAGGTGGCAGTGTGTATATCAACTAATGTAACATTTTGCAAAATCCACTTATCTGTGGTGAAAAGATCTATTCGAGAATAGGTGTTGTGTCTTGGCGAGAGAAACGTATAGTCCAGCTCAGAAGTGTGGCAGCAACGCCATACGTCATACAAGTCACTGGTGAGTAGAAGGTTTTCCAATGGGGCAGTCTGTCTTTTAGCTTGACCAGTGGAGTCCAGTCAGCTGTTCGGGGCTGTGTTGAAGTCCCCACAGATAAGGAGGTTTCCTTGGTTAAGATTCTTGGCTTTTTTGATAACCTTTTTTCAGAAGATGATCTGTCTTTGGTTTGGTGTGTATAGTGAGATTAAAGTCAGGAGTAGAGAGTTTATTGTGCAAACCAAAATAATAAAACGTCCCTCCGGGTCGCAGATGGTTTGGTGTAGCTGGAAGTGGACCATATCCCTAATTGCTATAAGGAGACCTCTTTGCTTTTTGGAATAGGATGCCTCGAAAATATGAGGAAATTGATGGTGTTTGCAGGGAGGATGGGAGTTTTTGACAAAGTGAGTCTCTTGAACACATATTACATCGGTATTGTGGAGAAGTGCTGTCTTCCATAGGGATGATCGCTTTGCGGGATGGTTTAGCCCGTTAACGTTTAAAGTCAGGATAGGGATTGGCATGTTAGTGGTTGTGATGGAGGTAAAAGTTTGTAGTTACTTACAGTTAGTTGTTCACTTAACTCTGTGTGAGAGTAAAGGAGTCCTCTGGTGTTTTTGATGGGTATTACAGTCCTGTGCATTCACTTGTCAGTTTATTCTTGTTGCTAGTAGTTGTTCCAAAAGTTGCTGGGTGCAAAGGAGCAAACACTGGCAGAAGATGAGAAAGAAAAGAGAAGAAGAGAAGAAAAAATGAAAGAAAAAGAGAAACAAGAACCTAGTGGTTCACGATACAACAACAGCAATAATTTGGACAGATCGCTGTTAAGTTCAGGGGTATAGTCCAACTTAGATGTAGGGTAGGCTTATGGCCAGACTGGATAGGCGCTGAAATTGCCGTGGAGGGAGCGAGGAACAAGCAGTTCCTGTTATGTGCGGGGATCCATGTGGGATTTTTCCCTTGGGCGTCTCTGGTCCTTGGCTGATGTATTGGTGCTGGACTCTGGGTGATCCGGAATTATACCCCAGGCATGTAGTAATTTCATGCCATGCTCCATTGAGGTAATCATGAATTTGGACCCGTTGCGGGAAACCATAATAGTCGCCGGGTAGCGCCATTTATACAGTAGACCAGTTTGTGATTAGTAAGGGCCTTGATGATTGTTTTTAATTGCCTACGTAATTTTAAGGTATGCTGCGATAGGTCAGAATAGATCTGAAATTAATCATATGGGGGTGGTAAATTGTTAATCGACCTGGCTTTAGCCAAAATTTGCTCTTTTGTGGAATAAAAATGGATCCGCATCAGGACATCCCTTGGTACATTGTCTGCTAGGTGGGGTGGTTTAGGGATCCTGTGTATGCGATCAATATTTAATTCATTGAATGGGGTGCCCGGCAGGAGGGTGGTGAACAAATCTGTTGCGTATTTCTGCAGGTCAACTGACTCAGGGACCCCCCTCAATTTTAGGTTATTGCGTCGGCTGCGGTCTTCTAAATTTGCCAATTTAGACTTGATCCATATATTCTCATCTTTCTGTTCCTCATATGCGTCTACCAGGTCATTAACAGTGTGGGTGCAATTAGTCATTTTGGTCTCAATGTAGTGAACTCTTTCCCCCATGTTCTGTATATCTGATGTGACTCTGTGTATTAGGGAAGACTGGCTGGAAATCAGTGATGATTACAGGGATACTAACATTTCCTTCATGGTGGTGTCCAAAACTGGCTGGCCAGTTGTAGGGAAGGAGGCAATAGGAGATTGTACAGCGTTGTCAGGGCCCCAGGCCTGGGATTCAGTACTCACTGTGGCGGTGTGCTGTGGGGAATCCATCCTCATCCTCACCTTAGCAGGGCTTTGTGATGTTGGGCTTGATAGAGGAGAGTGAGGAAGTGATGATAATGCGCTCTCTCTGTGGGTTCCTTCGTTATCAGCGTCCGGGAGGTCGGTGTATGCGGCTGAGCCTTGTGAGACTGTGCCGTGGCGCCATCTTGTCTCTCCCTGCAGTCTGGTGCCGGCCTAAAGAAGAAGTCCGTCACCTTCTGAGGCCGACGTTCTTCCTTTCTTTTGCGCTGCATGGCTGCAGAGGAGCTGTGGGACATCAGGGAAGCAGTTGTGGTCTGTTCTGCTGGCAGGTGTTCGCTCTATGCATTGTTATAGCTCCGGGCCGCCAAAAAGCTCACTGCTTATGCGGCCATCAACCAGCGTGCGCAAGCCACGCCCCTGGTAGCGATACTCTTATAGAACACCGCACAACAGCAGGAGGATTTCGGGCGGCGCAGTGCAGCAATCCCATATGTCAGATGACACCTCAGGAAAAGGGGTGAATACCAACAAAGGGAGCACCACCCCCTTCTTTTAGACAGAGGTACCAGCTTCACCCCCCTTTTAATGCTGAAAGTAAGTGAACAAGCTCTACCAGATTGTTTATGGATAATATAAAATATCAAGCAATATAATACAGACATGTTATTATGCAAGCATGCACTTTTTTTAACCTGAAAATTCAGTGTATGCATTAAAAAATATATATATATATCTATACACAGTATCTCACAAAAGTGAGTACACCCCTCACATTTTTGTAAATATTTTATTATATATTTTTTTGTGACTACACTGAAGAAATGACACTTTGCTACAATGTAAAGTAGTGAGTGTACAGCTTGTATAACAGTGTAACGTTGCTGTCCCCTCAAAATACCTCAACACGCAGCCATTAATGTCTAAACTGCTGGCAACAAAAGCAAGTACACTCCTAAGTATAAATGTCCAAATTGGGCCCAAAGTATCAATATTTTGTGTGGCCACCATTATTTTCCAGTAGTGCCTTAACCCTTTTGGGCATGGAGTTCACCAGAGCTTCACAGGTTGCCACCGGAGTCCTCTTCCTCTCCTCCATGATGATATTACAGAGCTGGTGGATGTTAGAGACCTTGCACTTCTCCACCTTCCATTTGAGGATGCCCCACAGATGCTCAATAGGGTTTAGGTCTGGAGACATTCTTGGTCAGTCAATCATCTTTAGCCTCAGCTTCTTTATCAAGGCAGTGGTCATCTTGGAGGTATGTTTGGGGTAGTTATCATGTTGGAATATTGCCCTGTGGCCCAGTCTCCAAAGGGAGGGAATCATACTCTGCTTCAGTATGTCACAGTACATGTTGGCATTCGATGAACTGTAGCTCCTTAGTGCCGGCAGCACTCATGCAGCCCCAGACCATGACACTCCCATCACTATGCTTGACTGTAGGCAAGACACACTTGCCTTTGTACTCCTCACCTGGTTTCTACCACACACACTTGACACCATCTAAACCAAATAAGTTTATCTTATATACATATACATGAGTCCAGTAATCCATGTCCTTAGTCTGCTTGTCTTCAGCAAACTGTTTGTGGGCTTTCTTATGCAACATCTTTAGAAGAGGCTTCATTCTGGGATGACAGCCATGCAGACCAATTGGATGCATTGTGCAGCGTATGGTCTGAGCAGTGACAGGCTGACCCCCCACCCCTTCAACCTCTGCAGGAATGCTGGCAGCACTCATATGTCTATTTCCCAAAGACAACCTCTGGATGTGACACTGAGCATGTGCATTTCATTTCTTTGGTCGACCATGGCACGGCCTGTTCTGAGTGGAACCTGTCCTGTAAAACCGTCTTGGCCACTGTGCTGCAGCTCAGTCTTCCGGGTCTTGGCAATCTTCTTATAACCTAGGCAATGTTTATGTAGAGCAATGATTCCTTTTTTCAGGTCCTGTATCGATAGATAGATAGATAGATAGATAGATAGATAGATAGATAGATAGATAGATAGATAGATAGATAGATATACACTTTAGTTCTGCTTTAAATTCAGGTATCTGCACTAGATGCATTTAGATCAGACTAGATTACATTTAATTACTTATTAATGAATACAGAGCTGCATTAATGTGTGTCTTATAATTCTGTCTGGAGTTCAGCATTAAAGGCAAAAATAAACAATAGTGCTCGTCCTACAAGCAGTAGACTGTCACATACCTGTATGAGGAGTTCAAGATGACGGGGGTGGCCTCCTCTGGAAGTGGAGAAAGGGGCTGCTAGGGCAGCAGAAGGGTGAAATGCTAGGAAATTGGACCATCTAACTTGAACTGGAAGATACTATTGTCAGACAAGCAGAAGCTTGGAGTCAGGTCACAAGCCAAATTTGATAACAACCATTCAGAGAGGTACAAAAGACCAAGGCCATCTAAACAATGATTCCATGCAGGTCTCAGGTTTAAATAGTCCACCAGGTGCCAGAATCTATGGAGAATGTGCCCATGTGTCCACAAACACGCTGTTGTACACGCACATTTATCTACATGCATGTGAAAGTGAGCACAATCTCTCTGACACCAGCCAAGAATTTCTGACATATACTGTACACTATATGAATAATATAACATAGGAAATTTGGATGCCACACATCCTAGAATGATTTTCTAACCACCCTCTTCTAGTACCTGATTCTTTATGAAGTCTCACAACAGTAAGGATTGCTTGCACTTTGTCTTCATGTGCAATGGCAAGCATATGCATGGGCAAAATGAAAAAAAGGAAAAAAAAGATACATCTTTTCAACACATGCATATTTATCCATAGTTAGTCACCTTAAAATGCTGGAAGTACAGTTTAAAACCTATTGCTCCTGCCAAAAATCCAGAGAGGGTGTAACAACCATTTTCCACTGACAACACAGTATCTTTCATGCTTTAAAATCTTCTAAATCACAGGTGTCAAACTGGTGGCCCTCCAGCTATTGTGGAACGACAAGTTTCATGAGGCATTGCAAAGGTGACAGTTACACGCACAACTCCCACAGGCAGAGGCGTGATGAGGCTAATAGTTTTGCAACAGCTGGAGGGCCGCCAGTTTGACACCCCTGCTCTACATTATGGACATGGGGGGGGGTGGTATTTTGTAGTCTTAACCAGCATCCTGTACTAAAGTTTCTTGGATGTTTATGGAAAGTTTATGGATGTAGTACATGTAATAGTGTGTGTTGTTACCCTAGGAAGGAATCATTAATGAGTGGATCACCAGGTGCGAATAAGGTTTAAAGCGTATTGCCACTTTTGCAGCCAGATTGGGGTAGCACATCCTTTATATTTGCTACACATCCCCATTCACATAGCATAACATATTTAAACATTGTAGCTCACATTTTATATGCTCTATTTCTGGACCCTTCAGCAAAGAAAAATCCTAGGTAGCTCTTTGTTTATGAGGAGCTAGGCAGCTATGTTTACCATAATTAACCCTGTCTGTACTCTCCTGGCAGATCTTCATTGACAACTGTGGCTAGATTTGAATACTATGGGGTTAATAATACTGGAAAGTGCAAAAGCTGGTGCAGCTCTTCATAGAAACCAATCAGATTCCAAGCTTAGAAGTCAGCAGCTGATTGGCTACCTGCACAGCTGCAGTGTTTTGCACTCTCCAGTTTTAGTAAATCAACCCCTGTCTGTCCTAACAAAAGGTTGAAGGTCTAGATTAGGCTGGGCTATTTGCAATAAGGCAGGGTTCACACTATTGTGAATCGAATGTGGATTTCCTCGCATCCAATTTGCATAGGGGTCCTGTGTGTCTTTTGGTCCGTTTCAGGTTAGAGTTCAGCCAAAAATTCAGACCAAAATTGGAGCTGTAATGGTGAACAGGGACATGCCGGACTCCTGCCTTGAGCCGCACAACAGTGTGAACCTAGCCGTAATGTTAATAAGAGCAGGCTCACTCTAAAGCTGGCCAGCTGGCTGCATAAAGAAAATTGAAGACATTTTCCCATCCACACATTCAATGGAAAGGGATCAAGCGAAAATATACCATCAAGCCCGTTAAAAAAAGTTGATGGATAGATTAACCTCTTTTGAACTGAAATGTCCATACATGGATCAAACTTTGACTCGTTCCTGTTGAACCAGTGGAATTTTGATCCATGTGTGGCCAGTTTAACATTGTTCAGAACACCTGTCAGTCAGCCATGATGCCGTCTCCTGAGATACATCTCTAAAAGTGAAAAAATATTTAAAAAATAGGCTTAATGAATTAATGGGAACACATAACAAACATATAATAGGGTTTTCTAAAATTTGACGGCAAACGTGGAAATACACTTAAAAGATAATGAACAAAAGAAAACAATTGCAGCCAACACTTCTAATGGCTGGCATGCTGAGATATCTTACTTGTTTATTCTTTGCTAGGGTTTAGATGCATTTTAACCTGACGTAAACCCTCACTATGCCTGGTAATCCTTAAATGGCTTTCCACAAGTCTCTACCGTAAAAGTCCAAAATCAAGGTCTTTGGATGACAATGCTACATTCTTCCAAAGACTCTGTTCAAAGCTATTCTTTTTGATTTGAGTGTAAACTGATTTTTTACCCCGTACAATCTTTCATCAGACAGTAGTACTTACAGAAGTGTGTTTTCATATACAGAGACATTCTGTAGATATTCTTAAATGTACAAGGTTATATGAGCTATTGATGTTTTATTTTGTTCATATTACATAGAAGATATTTCCTGTTTGTTTCTACTAGAAGAACACTTTTTTCAGTAAATACTAAAATCCACTATAAAACATGTGTACAAGGCACCATTGTATTTTAGCAGCCACATGATGTCACTGTTGAACTAAGTATAATAAAATATGTGTCACTGCCTGAAAGAGATTCATTAAAAAGATAATTCTGTTCTGCTACTACCATTCAGCAATCACAGGCTTCCAAAATGTTGATGATTTGTGGCAGTCTTCAAATTAATGGGGAATGATGGGAAAAGTCTGTAAAATTTTTAAAGATAATAACAACTTTTAGGTTTCCCTACAGTAGATACAGTACATACATATATTCTTTTATGTTTCCATTGACATGTTTTCTGTGGAATATCTTCAGGCTTATTCAGTGTGACAAAAAGCAATGTGCCAAGTGCAGTTACCTATAATAACAACCTATTAGAATTTATCTTTCAGTGACCTCCCTAAGTAAACTGAAATAAAAACGTACCTGCTATTACAACTGAATAAAACACAGTTTCCTTTTAGTTAATGCATTCTGCTGTGCTATCAAGATAAATAAATCTGATATTTTGAAAGCAATAATAAAAGAAACAGAAAAAAACATTAAGGGAAATTAATAACATGGGACTGATATAAAAAAACTAAAAGAAACAAAAATAGGATTGTTGCTCAAACTTAAAAATTTTGGATGAATCCTCTGCACACTGCTATACACATTTTCCAGCAAACTTTGCAATAAAAAACAGGGATGTTTAGTTCACATACATGGCACAGTTTCTTTCTATTTAATGCATTCTGCTGTGCCATCAATATATATAAATCTGATGTTTTGAATGCCATAATAGAAGAAACAGAATAAAAAACATTTTAAGGGAAATGAATAACATGTGACTGATATAAAAAAAAAACCTAAAAGGATCAAAAATACTATTGTTGCTCAAACGTAAAAAAATCTGTATGAACAGATCAGGAGCGCCTTCAGGAACTTAATATGTACAGTCTGGAGGAAAGAAGGGAGAGGGGAGACATGATTGAAACCTTTAAATACATCAAGGGGGTGAATAAGGTTCAGGAGGGCAGTCTTTTCAATATGAAACCAAAATCAAGAACACGGGGACATGACCTCAGACTAACTGGGGGGGAAGTTCAAAACTAAACTTAGAAAGTATTATTTTACTGAAAGGGTGGTTGATGATTGGAATAAACTACCAACAGAGGTTGTGAGACAGTCAACAGTAAATGGCTTCAAACATGCTTGGGATAAACATAAATCTATAGTCAGACAACAAGGTTAACCACTTCCATACAGGACACTTACACCCCCTTCCTTACCAGACCAATTTTCAGCTTTCAGCACTCTCACACTTTAAATGACAATTACTCAGTCATGCAACACTGTACCCAAACAAAATTTTTATCATTTTTTTCTCACAAATAGAGCTTTCTTTAATAATCACTGCTGGGTTTTTTATTTTTTTTCAATATAAGCGAAAAAGTAGCGAAAATTTTGAAAAAAACCCACTTTTTTTTAGTTTGTATTGAAAAATTTTGCAAAAAAGTAATTTGTCTTCATAAATTTGGGCAATAATTTATACTGCTACATATCTTTGGTAAAAATAACCCAAATTAGTGGATATTATTTGGTCTCTGTGAAAGTTATAGAGTCTACAAGCTATGGTGCCAATCATTGAAAATTGATCACACCCGATGTACTGACCACCTATCTCATTTCTTGAGACCCTAACAAGCCAGGAAAGTACAAATACCCCCCAAATGACCCCTTTTTGGAAAGTAGACATTCCAAGGTTTTTAGTAAGGGGCATGGTGAGTTTTTTGAAGTTGTAATTTTTTATCACAATTCTTTGCAAAATGAAGATTTTTTTTTTTTTTTTTTTACACAAAATTGTTAAACAACAAGTTATTTCTCACACACAACATATGCATACTTGCAATGACACCTCAAAATACATTCTGCAACTCCTCCTGAGTATGGCGATACCCCATGTGTAAGACTTTTACACAGCCTGGCCACATACAAAGGCCTAATGGCTCGTACACACGGGACGACTATCGCGCGTACGACCGTGTTGAATCTTACGTTGACGTATGTAGCCTACTGACATGCACACGACGGTCGTGAGTGCAACGTACGACCGGTCGAACGTGATGACGCGAACGAGCGTATAAAGAGGAAGTGCTGATATCGTTGCGCCA
>BLSH010523922.1:1303579-1318261 GCA_018402905.1 Glandirana rugosa | reverse complement strand
CATGATCTAAAAGTTTCGAACAATTCCTGGGTATAGGAGATATCTCGGGAGGGATCAGAGGAGAAAAGAAGGATATCATTGGCGAAAAGTGCAGATCTGAGAGTGGAGTTGCCAACCGAGATGCCACTAATTCCTTCGGAGGAATTCAAGATTCTAGACAGGGGCTCTAGGGCTAAATTAAAGAGAAGGGGAGAAAGGGGGCAGCCTTGGCGAGTGCCCTTGGAAAGGGGGATCTCTGGGGACATAAAATTAGGGGTGATTAGGCGAGCCGAGGGGGATGCGTACATTTTGTGAACATATTTTAGGATAGGGCCTGAAATGGCAAATGATTCCATAACCATAAAGAGCCAGGTAAAGCTAATATTATCAAAAGCCTTTTCGGCATCTAATGAGAAGATGGCTAAATCCCGGTCAGGGTATCTCTTAGCATGCTCAAGGGCGAGTAAGACCTTACGGATGTTAAGAGTAGCTGAGCGACCCTGTATAAATCCCGATTGGGCTGGGCTGATGATCGAGGGGAGTATATGTGCAAGGCGATTCGCTATAATTTTGGAGAGGATTTTGATATCTACGTTGATCAGGGAAATGGGCCTGTAAGATGAAGGTGATAGAGGGTCTTTCCCCTTCTTGCCTATTAATTTAATGTGGGCTTGGGAGCCCGTGGGGGGAAAGGGGCCATCAGACCAGACGGAGCTGTATATCAGCTCTAGGGTCTCAATAAGGAAGTCAGCTGAAAGCTTATAAAACTTGGAAGAGAGACCGTCTGGGCCTGGGGCCTTTCCCGGACCAAGTTTTCTAATAGTGGAGCAGATGTCTTGAGTTGTTATAGGGGCGTTGATGAAGTCTAATTGTTCCTTAGTAAGTGAAGGGAGGTTGGCCTTGTTCAAAAAAGCTGTTGCGGCTTCTAGGTCTATTGGGTCCTTGGTATAGAGAGATGTATAAAAGTCGGTGAGGAGAGCATTGATGTTAGAGGGGGAGTTCGTGACCGAACCATCGGGACCTTTTAGAGCTCCTATAACAGTGGGAGGGCGTCTCCCCGAGCAAAGTCTGGCTAGTAACTTCCCAGCTTTGTTCCCCTTCCTGTGAAAAAAGAGGGCCGAATGTGCTTGATTGATTGATTCCTGGTGACTGGACCAGAGATCAAAGTGTTGTTTGGCCTTGATCCATGCCTGCACTGATAAAGGGTTACGTGATAGTGTCATGTCTCTGTGTGCTGCTCGGAGGGAATCACTGGCCTGTTTGTAGTTACGGGAGACTCTTTTCTTATATTGGGCTGCATATGAAATTATGCGTCCTCTAAGAAAGGCTTTGCCTGCCTCCCAAAATAAGTTTGGGGAAGATAGGTGGTCCTTGTTAGTCTCACAGTATTCTGTCCAAGCAGCGCTCAGAGTTGATTTAAGGTCTTCGTTTTTGGCCAGGAATGATGGAAACCTCCATAGTTTGGGACCAAGGGGAGCGACAAGTCCGGAGATTTGTACAGTGATCGGGGAGTGATCTGATATCACCATATTCTCTATGGAAGATGATGAGATCAGAGGAAGGAGGCTTGGGGAGGCAAAAAAGTAATCAATGCGAGACCAGGATTTATGGGGGGAGGAGTAAAAAGTGAAGTCCTTGTCTGCGGGGTGGGAAAGTCTCCAAGTGTCAGTAAGATGAATAGAGTGCATGGTCTGGGCGGGTGGAGAGAGTGTGAGTGTGGGGGGGGGGGCTCTGGAGGTTGTAAGTGAGCGGTCCTCGACCGCGTGCATCAATGAATTTAGGTCACCTCCCAAAAGGTGGAGGGTTTCGGGGATTTGGAGAGCCCAGGTGGTGAGATCCTGAAAAAATGACTGGCCTGGAGAGTTAACCGCGTACACGTTAGAGATAGCGAAGGCCCTCTCAGCTATTGAGAGATGGACCGTCACTCTGCGGCCCTGATCATCAGTTTCAATTGAGTGGAGTTTATGTGTGAGGTTTTTGTTTATAAGAATGGCTACTCCAGCCTTGCGACCCTTGGCAGGGGAGCAGTGAGCGGATCCCACCCATAGTTTGCAAAGTCTGGGTGCGTCATTGGGGCCTAGATGTGTCTCCTGTAGCAGGGCAATATCTGCATGTAAGCGTTTAAGGTGGCGTAGTATCTGCATGCGTTTGTGTGGTGAGCGTAACCCCCTGACATTCCACGATATTACCTTAAGGTGATTCCCGATCAGGGGGAGCCATGGCTGGTATATAGGATGGAGAGTAGAGATCACGCTGAAGGGGGGGGCCCTCTTAGTCCCGACCTTCTGTGATTCGAAGGTTGCCGCCTTCTGTGGAAATGCAACGATAATAGGCAAAATGGTTAGTACAGACATGTAAAACCAGAACATTTCAAAGCTGAAACAGGTGGAGGGGGGAATAAATCCCCAAAAACCTTTTCTAGAACTTCCTTTTTTCCCCATGGAGTTCCTGTCCACAGTGCACCCGCCAATAAGGACCTCCTACTGTTAGGGGTGGCAAGGCGACACCGAGGAGGGAGGGGGGAGAAAGGGCCAAGGTAGAAGAGGATGGGATAGAAAGGTAGCGAGGGGGTGGGTGTGGGGGAAAGGGAGGGAAGGATGGGAGAGGAAGGGAAAAGAAGGGGGGGAGGGGAGGAGGGGGGAAGGATGGGGATACAGGGGTGGTAGCAAGGTAGAGCGAGGGAGAGAGGTGAGGGGCAGGCCGTTAGCGACCCTGAAAACATAACTTTAACTTTTGAACCGATACCACCTAGAATGCTGAGAGGTGAAAATAAGGTAAACAATAAAACATTAATAAGCCAACCAAGTGACAAGGTGACGGTGAGGGGGGCAGTTCCTGTATCATAGATGATTACCAGACAGAGGGTTGAGGTAGTGGGCAGGGGAATGGGGGGCGAGTCAGGAAGGGCTACTTTGGGGGCCCAGTCTCTGGAAAATAGATATGGCTAAGTCAGCGTGACGAATTTTGAGCCTCCAGCTGTCCGAAGCAAACTCTCTTGTAGGGGGGTTTCTGAGGACTGGATTGGTTGCGTGAGGTCAAGGCCGATTTTCTGGGAGAGGGTGAGACTGTTGGGGTGTCCTGCTGGAGTTCTTGTTCCATGTCAGAAGGATGAGTGTTGGACATGTAATTTTCTGCATTGCACGGTGTGGAGAAAGACACCCGCTCTCCAGTGTCCGTCTGTATGTGCAGGATTGCAGGGTAGGCTAGGCTGAATTTAATGCGCTGTTCGTATAGCCGTGAGCAGATGGAAGAGAATTCCTTGTGCTTGCGCATCACCTCCTGGGAGTAGTCCGCAAAAATCATCAGGGGGTTCTCATCAATTTTCAGAGAACGGTTTTTGCGGAAGGCCTGTAGGATGGCTTGCTTGTCATTGTAGTTCAGGAACCGGGCGATGACTGGTCTGGGTCTTAAACGCTGGTCTGACGGTTGTCCAATTCTGTGTGCCCTCTCGACTATGCAGGGGGTTTTGAGGCCCAGATGCTGGGGAATGGTTGTGGTGCAAATGGTGAAGAGCGCTGTTTGATTGTAGGATTCCGGTAACCCTATAATGCGCAAATTGTTCCTTCTGGACCTATTCTCTAGGTCATCAAGCTTTTCTTGCAGGTCCCTTTGCTGAGTGGAGAGCCTGGCTATAGTTGCGGACAGGATGTCAGTATCATCCTCAGCGTGTTCCAGCCTGGCAGAATGTTGTTGAATTTCCCTATGAAGCTGTTCCAGCCCATTCTGCACTGCTTTTTCAATAGCCTCTGTCACCATAGGAGTGAGAAGGGTGATCACTGCCTGGGCGATCCCTGCAGGAGAGGCAGGGTCGAGTGGGGGGTCAGGAGGGGGTCCTGGGAGCGTGCTCTGGTGTGGAGGGCTTTGTAGTGGGACCGCTGGGCCTTGCAGTGAAGCCGCTGGAACGGTGTGTGTCAGCGGTGCGGCCGCCATGTTGGCTGCAGCGTGCGTGCTGTCTCCCTCAGGCTGAAGTGGGAGCTCTACAAAGCGGTCTATGTCCCAGGTCTTGTGTTCCCCTGGGTGTGAGGAGGTGCAGGCAGGGGGGGTACCTCGGTGTGTGCAGGCTTTTCAGGCTGATTTACGGAGGAACCGGCGGGAGCTCTTCACCGCTACCTCCTTTCCATGCGGCGCCGGAACCGGAAGTGCCTGGATCGTTTTAATAAAGGTTAGCTTGTCCATGTTGGCTGTGGACAGGCGGCTGCGCTTGTCTGTGATAACGCCCCCTGCCGTACTAAACACACGTTCAGACAATACTCTGGCTGCAGGGCAGGCCAGCACCTCCAAGGCATAAAGGACAAGCTCAGGCCATGTGGCCAATTTGGAAACCCAAAAGTTGAATGGGGCAGACCCATCAGTCAGTATGTGTAGGCGTGTGCACACATACTGTTCCATCATGTTGCTGAAATGCTGCCTCCTGCTAAGACATTGCCTATCAGCTGGTGGTGCTGTTTGTGGTGGTGTGCTGCTGACAAAGCTTTTCCACATTATTGCTAACCCTGCCTTCTGAGGTGCTGCATTGGTGACCTCTTCCTCCTCCTCCTCTGCCTTGGCCTTGTGCTTCCACTGAGCCCCCGGTGTAATTTGGGAATGCCCTCAGCAGCGCGTCTACCAGCATGCGCTAGTAGTCGTGCATCTTCCGATCACGCTCCAGTGAGGGAATTAAGGACGACACGTTGTCATTGTACCGGGGATCCAGCAAGGTGGCCACCCAGTAATCAGCACAAGTTAAAATGTGGGCAACTCGGCTGTCATTGAGCAGACACTGCAGCATGTAGTCGCTCATGTGTGCCAGGCTGTCCTGAGGCAAAGACAAGCTGTCATCTGTGGGAGGTGTATCATCTGTGTCCTCCGTATCCCCCCAGCCATGCTCCAGTGATGCCCACGAGCTGCGTTGGGTGCCACCCTGCTGTGAACACGGTTCCTGCTCCTCCTCCTCATCAGAACTGTCCCCTGGCTTGAAAATTTTTGACCTGGCCTATGCTGTTGCAGAAACCCACCCTCCAAGCCACTTGTGAATGACTGGCCTGATAACCATGGAAATGACCCCTCTTCCTCCTCCTCCTGTGCCACATCCTCTTCCATCATCGCCCTCAGTGTTTTTTCAAGGAGACATAGAAGTGGGATAGTAACGCTAAGAACAGTGTCATCGGCACTGGCCATGTTGGTGGAGTACTCGAAACACTGCAATATGGTACACAGGTCTCGCATGGAGGCCCACTCATTGGTGGTGAAGTGGTGCTTTTCCACAGAGCGATTGACCCGTGCGTGCTGCAGCTGAACATCCACTATTGCCTGCTGCTGCTCACACAGTCTCTCCAGTGTGTGCAAGGTGGAGTTCCACCTTGTGGGCACGTCGCATAGGAGGCGGTGAGCGGGAAGGCAGAAGTTCCGCTGCAGCGCAGACAGGCGAGCGGCAGCAGGGTGCGAACGCCGAAAGCGTGCACAGACGGCGCACACTTTCTGCAGCAGCTCTGACATATCCGGGTAGTTTTTTAGAAATTTCTGCACCACCAAATTCAGCACTTGCGCCAGGCAAGAGATGTGCGTCAAACCGGCTAGGCCCAGAGCTGCTACGAGATTTTGCCCATTATCGCACACCACCAGGCCGGGCTTGAGGCTCAGTGGCAACAACCACTCATCGGTCTGTTGTTCAATGCCCATCCACAGCTGCTGCGCAGTGTGAGGTTTATCCCCCAAACATATCAGTTTTAAAACAGCCTCCTGTCATTTCCCCCTGGATGTGCTGAAGTTGGTGGTGAAGGTGTTACGCTGAGTGGATGAGGAGGTGGTAGAGGAGGAGGAGGAGGAGGAGGAGGAGGAAGTGCAGTAGGAGGAAGAGGAGGCAACAGGAGGCATAGAGAAATAGCCTGCAATCCTGGGTGGTGGAAGGACATGCGCCAAACGGCTAGCCGCCTCAGACCCACCCGCCACTACATTTGCCCAGTGTGCAGTTAGCAAGATATAGCATCCCTGCCCGTGCTTACTGGTCCATGTATCAGTGGTTATGTGGACTTTGCCACAGATGGCATTGTGCAGTGCACACTTCATCTCGTCCCCGACTTGTTTGTGCAGGGAAGGGATGGCTCGCCTGGAAAAGTAGTGGTGGCTGGGAACCACGTACTGTGGGACAGCCACCGCCATCCGGTTTTTAAAACTGTCCATGTCCACCAGACGGAATGACAGCATTTCAAAGGCCAGGAATTTTGAAATGCTGGCATTCAGGGCCAGGGATCGCGGGTGGGTAGGGGGGTACTTCCTCTTTCTCTCCAGTGTTTGGGAGATGGAGAGCTGTAAGCTTCCATTGGACCATGTGGAAATGCCTGGGAATGGTGGCGGACATGATGGCATTGCTGTCACATCGTCTGTTTGCTGGGTGGCAGGTGACACTGGCACTGTAGAGGTGGAGGAAGAGGCAGAGGCAGCAGCAGAAGAGGAAGCAGGAGGAGGCCAAGACCTTTCTTGGATTTTGAGTTACTCATTCCACTGCAGCAAGTGCTTTTCATTTAGATGCCTGATCATGGAGGTTGTGCTCAGGTTTAGAACATTTGTGCCTCGCTTCAGCCTCCCATTGCACAGTGTGCAAACCACTTGTGTCTTGTAGTCAGCACATTGTCTGAAGAACTGCCACGCCGGGGATCACCTTTGAGCTGCCTTTGGTGTGCTAGGTCCCTGGGTGCAGTTTGTAGTAGCAGGCCTACTGTCTAGGGAATGCTCGCTCCGCTTTTGCAACCTGCTTCCTCTTTTGCTGTGCTGGTGCCTCTATGCGACCACCACCTCTTCCTCCAAACTGCACACGTCACTCGTATGACCTTCATTCCATGTGGGGTCTAGGAATTCATCATCCTCCACATCATCTTCCACCCACCCTTCACCACTGCCCTCCTTGTCAGTCTGCACACTGAGGAAAGCCACAGCAGTTGGCACCTGTGTTTCGTCATCATCATCACAGACGTGCTACCGTGGTGTTTCCATGTCCTCATCCTGAACCAGAAGTGGTTGGGCATCAGTGCACTCAATGTCTTCCACTTCTGGGCCAGGGCTATGTGGATGGCCCACGGAAAGCACAGCAGCAGAGTCATCAAAAAGCATAAGAGACTGCTGCATGACTCACACTGCTTGGCTGATTTACAAGGGGCTGAGGTAAAAGACAGATGGCCATGTGGTTCAGGTGCCAACTCTGAGCTTTCATCAAGGGACTGTGTGGGAGACAATGTGAAGGAACTGGAGGTATTGTCAGCCACCCAATCTACTATCGCCTGTACTTGTCCTGGCCTCACCATTCGTTGAGCGCCATTCGGGCCTACCATATAACATTGAAGGTTCTGTCGGCTACCTGAGGAAGGTGTTTCACTTGTGCGTGTAGCTGGCACAGATCGACCACGTCCTCTCATTGCAACAAGAGCTTCAGCAACACCACCACCAGCACCACGACCACCACCACGTCCCTTATTTGACGCTCTCCTCATTCTGGACACAAATGTACTATGTAGCACTATTTATTACAAAAAAAGAATAATAAAAAAAATAAATAAAAAATAAAATAAAATTGTAGATGCACTTTTTATTTTTGTGCAAGAAATGCACCGCTCACACCAGCAGCAGGAACCTCTCCCTACACCAGTATGAGGTGATTTTAGAACGATAATCTGTCTTTCACAGCACCAAGAGAAACCTCTCCCTAATGCAGTAGGAGGTGGCTTTAGAACGATAAACACTCCCTCAGAGCACCAACAGGAACTTGGCCCTAATGCAGTAGTAGTTGTTCTTAGAACGATAATCTCTCCCTCAGAGCACCAACAGGAACCTGGCCCTAATGCAGTAGCAGTTGTTTTTAGAACGATAAACTCTCCCTCAGAGCACCAACAGGAACCTGGCCCTAATGCAGTAGTAGTTGTTTTTAGAACTATAAACTCTCCCTCAGAGCACCAACAGGAACCTGGCCCTAATGCAGTAGCAGTTGTTTTTAGAATGATAAACTCTCCCTCAGAGCACCAACAGGAACCTGGCCCTAATGCAGTAATAGTTGTTTTTAGAACTATAAACTCTCCCTCAGAGCACCAACAGGAAACTGGCCCTAATGCAGTAGTAGTTGTTTTTAGAACAATAATCTCTCCCTCAGAGCACCAACAGGAATCTGGCCCTAATGCAGTAGTAGTTGTTTTTAGAATGATAAACTCTCCCTCAGAACACCAACAAGAGCCTGGCCCTAATGCAGTAGTAGTTGTTTTTAGAACGATAAACTCTCCCTCAGAGCACCAAGAGGAACGTTTCCCTAATGCAGTAGTAGATGGTTTTAGAATGATAATCTCTCCCTCAGAGCAACAACAGGAACGTTTCCCTAATGCAGTAGTAGATGGTTTTAGAATGAGAATCTCTCCCTCAGAGCACCAACAGTTACGTTTCCCTAATGCACTATAAGATGGTTCTGAACGCTAATGTCTCCCTCACAGCACAGACAGGAACATCTTCCTAATGCACTATAAGATGGTTCTGATATGCTAATGCATTCTGAGATGGTTGTGAACGCTAATCTTTCCTTTACAGCAGCGGCATGAAGCTCTCCCTACTCTAGTCTAAGACGATCTGACAGGCGGCACTACGTGACTCCAGCCCCATATAGAGACTGGGTCACATGATGCACTGGCCAATCACAGCCATGCCATTATTAGGCTTGGCTGGGATGGCTTCTAAGGGCAAACTAGCGAAAAGCTTGTTGATTGGCTGCCCAGCAGCTATAGAAAAGGCGCCAAAAATACCCGAATACCGAACCTGATCCTGGACTTTTTTTTTAATGTCCGGGATCGGGTTCGGGGCACGGACACCCCAAAGTCCGGTACGGACCCGAATTTTACAGTCCGGGTTCGCTCAACTCTATTAAGAAGTAATTTTACTAAAGTATACGAATAAAAATAGTTTTAATATAGTAAAATAATATATGTTTTATAATTGGCAAACCCCCTCATAACTGTTATAAAACAGTCCATATTTAGAACCATATTTTAGGGTTTAATAAAAAATATATATATATAATAATCAATCAAAAATGGTATAAAACATTACTTTAATAATAGCATTTTAATGCAAGTAGAATTATATTTATACTGTGTATATATATATATATATATATATATATATAATCATTAAAAACAGTGATTGAAAAAATATATATATATCACATGGCAGCAACTGAATGCATTTAGACCCCTTTCACACCAGAACGTTTTTCAGGCGCTTTTGCACTAAAAATAGCGAGTGAAAAGCACCTGAAAAACTCCCAGTTTGCTTACACACTGGGGCGGTGCACAAGCGGGACAGTACAAAAAGTCCTGCAAGCCGCATCTTTGCAGCAGTGCGGGACGGTGTATTCACCGCTCCTATACCGCCCCTGCCCATTGAAAACAATGGTGCAGCGCTCCCAAAGCGCTGAACACCAATTAGGGGACGCCGCTAACTGTCACTTTTAACCCCTGTTTAACCCCTTGTGGGGGGTTAAAAGTGCACAGCCGCCGCCTGAATAGCGGCGCCATAGCGCCATTATAACGAGCAGTAAACTGACGCAAATTAGTGGTGTTTTACCGCTAACTCTAGGGCGACCCTAGTGTGAAAGGGATCTTAGGCATCTAGACATGGTGAAGAGGACTTCCTGGAGTTCAAACCGAGCATCAGAATGGGGAAGAAAGGGGATTTATGTGACTTTTAAAGTTGTATGGTTGTTGGTGCCAGACAAGCTGGGCTGAGTATTTAAAAAACTGGTCTACAGGGACCATCTACAACCATCTCTCGGGTTTACAGAAAATGATCTGATAAAGAGAAAATATCCAGTGAGCAGCAGTTGTGTGGACGAAAATGTCATGTCAGTATCAGAGGTCAGAGGAGAATGGTCAGATGGTTCAAGATGATAGAGAGTCAACAGTCACTCAAATGACCACTAATAGAGTTGAGCCAACACCTGGACGCTCGGGTTCGGAGGGTCCGAACGAACTTTGGAAAAAAGTCCAGGTTCGACACCGAACGTTGCCCGAACTTTATCCCGAACCCCATTGAAGTCAATGGGGACCCAAACTTTTAGGCCCAAAAATGGCTGTAACAAAGTCCTGGCAAGTGCTAGAGGGCTGCAAAAGGAAGTAAAATGGGGGTAAGAGTAGGGCAAGTGCCCTACAAAAAAATGGGGACAGGGAAAATAAATTAAAATCAAATAAAAAAAATGGGAAGGGGGGTGGATGTGGCAGTGGTCGAGGAGAAGGTAGCCAACACTGTATTTTTTTTTTTTTTGTTTATAATTGGGGTAGCCCCCAAAAAATTGAGGCCTATTCAAAAAAACAAGTATACAAATGGCTGTGTGAGTCCGGTCTAAATGTTTATTCTGCACAAGGTACAGACAAGTCTTGTGGGATCCATGCCTGGTTCATTTTAATAAAGGTTAGCTTGTCCATGTTGCATGTGGACAAATGGCTGCGCTTGTCTGTGATAACGCCCCCTGCCATGCTAAACACACGTTCAGACAATACTCTGGTTGCAGGGCAGGCCAGCACCTCCAAGGCATAAATAGCAAGCTCAGGCCATGTGGCCAATTTGGAGACCCAGAAGTTGAATGGGGCAGACCCATCAGTCAGTACGTGTAGGTGTGTGCACACATACTCTTGCACCATGTTGCTGAAATGCTGCCTCTTGCTAAGACCTTGTCTACCAGCTGGTGGTGCTGTTTGTTGCGGTGGGCTGCTGACAAAGCTTTGCCACATTTCGGCCATGCTAACCCTGCCTTCTAAGGTGCTGGCGGTGGCACAGCTGCCTTGGTGGCCTCTTCCTCCTCCTTCTCCTCTGCCTTCGCCTTGTGCTTCCGCTGAGCCCCCGGTGTCATTTGGGAATGCCCTCAGCAGTGCCTCTACCAGTGTGCGCTTGTAGTCGCGCATCTTCCTCTCATGCTCCAGTGAGGGAATTAAGGATGACACGTTGTCCTTGTAACGGGGTTCCAGCAGGGCGGCCACCCAGTAATCAGAAGAAGTTACAATGTGGGCAACTCGGCTGTCATTGCGCAGGCACTGCAGCATGTAGTCGGCTATGTGTGCCAGGCTGCCCAGAGGCAAAGACAAGCTGTCCTCTGTGGGAGGTATATCATCTGTGTCCTCTGTATCCCCCCAGCCACGCTCCAGTGATGCCCACGAGCAGCGTTGGGTGCCACCCTGCTGCGATTCCTCCTCCTCCTCATCTTCCTCATCCTCCTCGTCCTCCAGAACTGTGCCCTGGCTTGAATATTTTTGACCTGGACTATGCTGGTGCAGGAACCCACCCTCCGAGCCACTTGCGAATGACTGGCCTGATAACCGTGGAAATGACCCCTCTTCCTCCTCCTCCTCATCCTCCTGTGCCACATCCTCTTCCATCATGGTCAGAAGTGTTTTTTCAAGGAGACATAGAAGTGGGATAGTAACGCTGAGAACAGCTTCATCGGCACTGGCCGTGTTGGTGAAGTACTCAAAACACCGCAATACGGTACACAGGTCTCGCATGGAGGCTCACTCATTGGTGGTGAAGTGTTGCTGTTCCACAGAGCGACTGACCCGTGCGTGCTGCAGCTGAAACTCCACTATTGCCTGCTGCTGCTCGCACAGTCTCTCCAGCATGTGCAAGGTGGAGTTCCACCTTGTGGGCACGTCGCATATGAGGCAGTGAGCGGGAAGGCCGAAGTTCCACTGCAGCGCAGACAGACGAGCAGCAGCAGGGTGAGAACGGCGAAAGTGTGCACAGACGGCCCGCACTTTCTGCAGCAGCTCTGACATATCCGGGTAGTTTTTTAGAAAAATCTGTACCACCAAATTCAGCACATGCACCAGGCAAGGGATGTGCGTCAAACCAGCTCGGCCCTGAGCCACTACGAGATTTCGGCCATTGTCGCACACCACCAGGCCGGGCTTGAGGCTCAGTGGCAACAACCACTCATTGGTCTGTTGTTCAATGCCTGTCCACAGCTCCTGTGCAGTGTGGGGTTTATCCCCTAAACATATCAGTTTTAAAACAGCCTGCTGTCGTTTCCCCCTGGATGTGCTGATGTTGGTGGTGAAGGTGTTACGCTGAGTGGATGAGTAGGTGGTCGAGGAGGAGGAAGCGCAGTAGGAGGAGGAGGAGGCAACAGGAGGCAAAGAGAAATGCACTGCAATCCTTGGTGGTGGAAGGACATGCGCCAAATGGCTAGCCGGCTCAGGCCCACCCGCCACTACATTTGCCCAGTGTGCAGTTAGCAAGATATAGCGTCCCTGCTTACTGGTCCATGTATCAGTGGTTATGTGGACCTTGCCACAGATGGCGTTGCGCAGTGCACACTTGATCTTGTCCCCGACTTGTTTGTGCAGGGAAGGGATGGCTTGCCTGGAAAAGTAGTGGTGGCTGGGAACCACGTATTGTGGGACAGCTACCGCCATCAGGTTTTTGAAACTGTCCATGTCCACCAGACGGAATGACAGCATTTCAAAGGCCAGGAATTTTAAAATGCTGGCATTCAGGGCCAGGGATCGCGGGTGGATAGGGGGGTACTTCCTCTTTCTCTCCAGTGTTTGGGAGATGGAGAGCTGTAAGCTTCCATGGGACCATGTGGAAATGCTTGGGGACGGTGGCGGACATGGTGGCGTTGCTGTCATATCGTCTGTTTGCTGGGTGGCAGGTGACACTCTCACTGTAGAGGTGAAGGAAGAGGCCGAGGCAGCAGCAGAAGAGGAAGCAGGAGGAGGCCGAGACCATTCTTGGATTTTGAGGTAATTATTCCAATGCAGCTTGTGCCTTGAATTTAGATGCCTGGTCATGGAGGTTGTGCTCAGGTTGAGAACATTTATGCCCTGGCTCAGGCTATCATTGCACAGCTTGCAAACCACTCGTGTCTTGTCGTCAACACATTGTCTGAAGAAGTGCCACGTGGGGGAACGCCTTTGAGCTGCCTTTGGTGTGCTAGGTCCCTGGGTGGGTAGTAGCAGGCCTACTGTCTAGGGGACGCTTGCTCCGCTTTTGCAACCTGCTTCCTCTTTTGCTGTGCTGGTGCCTCTGTGCGACCACCACCTCTTCCTCCAAACTGCACACGTCACTCGCATGACCCTCATTCCATGTGGGGTCTAGGACCTCATCATCCTCCACATCATCTTCCTCCCACCCTTCACCACTGCCCTCCTTGTCAGTCTGCACACTGAGGCAAGCTGCAGCAGTTGGCACCTGTGTTTCGTCATCATCAGAGATGTTCTGCGCTGGTGTTTCCATGTCCTCATCCTTCAACAGAAGTGGTTGGGCATTGGTGCACTCAATGTTTTCCACTTCTGGGGCAGCGCTATATGGATGGCCCACGGAAAGCACACCAGGAGAGTCATCAAAAAGCATAAGAGTCTCTTGCAGGACTTGCTGCTCAGACTGCTTGGCTAATTTACAAGGGGCTGAGGTGAAAGACAGATGGCCATGGGGTTCAGGTGCCAACTCTGAGCTTTCATCAAGGAAACGAGAGGGAGACAATGTGAAGGAACTGGAGGCATTGTCAGCCACCCAATCTACTATTGCCTGTACTTGTTCTGGCCTCACCAATCATTGAGGGGCATTCGGGCCCACCATATACCGGTGAAGGTTCTGTTGGCTACCTGAGGAAGTTGTTTCCCTTGTGCGTGTAGCTGGCACACCTCGACCACGTCCTCTCCTTCCAACAGGAGGTTCACCAACACCAGCAGCACCAGCATCACCAGCAGCACCATGACCACATCCCTTATTTGCTCTCCTCATTGGGCCCGCAAATGTACTATGTAGCCCTATGTAAGTACTTATTAATACCAATCAATACCTTTAGCCAGACTTTTTATTTTGGTGCAAGAAATGCACTGCTCACACCAACAGCTGGAAGCTCTCCCTTTAGAACTAGGAGATGATTTTTGAACAATATTGTGTCACTTGCAGCAACAGCTGGAAGCTCTCCCTTTAGAACTAGGAGATGATTTTTGAACAATAATGTGTCACTTACAGCAACAGCTGTAACCTGGCCCTATAGGAGTAGGCAATGGTTTTTGAACTATAATCTGTCCCTCTAAGCAACAGCTGGAAACTCTCCCTTTAGAATTAGGAGATGATTTTTGAACAATAACGTGTCACTTACAGCAACAGCTGGCCCTATAGGAGTAGGCAATGATTTTTGAACAAGAATCTGTCCCTCTAAGCAGAAGCCTCTACCTAGTGCAGTCAGATTGTTGTGTTAGGCAGGGTTTGATCTACAATCTGTCACTCAAAGCAGCAGTATGTGAAATCTTGAATTACTCCCACAATCTGATCATTGTGTACGATCCCACAATCTGATCATTGTGTACGATCGTAACGATCGTTGTGTTAGGCAGGGTTTGATCTGCAATCTGTCACTCAAAGCAGCAGTATGTGAAATCTCAAATTACTCCAACAATCTGATCGTTGTGCACGATCGTATCGATCGTTGTGTTATGCAGAGTTTGATCTGCAATCTGTCACTCAAAGCAGCAGTATGTGAAATCTCAAATTTCTGCAATCTGTCCCTCAGAGCAACAGCAGTAGTAATCTCAGGATGCAGGATCATATGTTAAAATGTCTGCAATCCCTCCCTCACAAAAACGCCAGCAGCATCCTCTCCCTACACTAACCCAAGAGCATGTGACATGCAGCACTGTGACTCCAGCTTATAAAGAGGCACTGTCTAACGTCTAGTTTGGGACGGATTGTGTT
>BLSH010523922.1:1257906-1273700 GCA_018402905.1 Glandirana rugosa | reverse complement strand
TTTGAAAGGCTATTAAAGGTAACCATCCTCACATGTGATTTGTTTGCTTGTAACTAGTGTGTGTGTGTGTGTGTATAAAAGGTCAATGAGTTACTTGACTCCTGACAGACCCTTGCATCTTTCATCCAGTGCTGCACTGACGTTTCTGGATTCTAAGTCATGGGGAAAGCAACAGAATTGTAAAGGATTTGCGGGAAAAGGTAGTTGAACTGTATAAAACAGGAAGGGGATATAAAAAGATATCCAAGGAATTGAGAATGCCAATCAGCAAACTCTAATCAAAAAGGGAAAATGGTCTCTTGGTCTGTTGAAACCAAACTACGGTCAGGTAGACCAACTAAAATTTCAGCCACAACTGCCAGGAAAATTGTTCGGGATGCAAAGAAAAACCCACAAATAACTTCAGGACTCTCTGAAAACATGTGGTGTGGCTGTTTCAAGATGTGCAATAAGAAGGCACTTGAAGAAAGATGGGATGCATGGTCGAGTCGCCAGAAGAAAGCCATTACTATGCAAATGCCACAAAGTATCAAGCTTACAATACACCAAACAGCACTGAGACAAGCCTCAAACCTTTTGACATAAAGTCATTGGGAGTGATGAGACCAAAATTGAGCTTTTTGGCCACAACCATAAACGTTACATTTGGAGAGAAGTCAACAAGGCCTGTGAAAAATGGAGGTGGATCGCTGATGTTTTGGGGATGTGTGAGCTACAAAGGCACAGGAAATTTGGTTAAAATTGATGGCAAGGTGAATGCAGTATGTTATTAAAAAATACTGGAGGAACATTTGCATTCATCAGACAGGAAGCTGCGCATGGGACATACTTGGTCATTCCAACATGACAATGATCCAAAACACAAGTCCAATTCGACCTGTCATTGGCTACAGCAAAATAAAGTGAAGGTTCTGGAGTGGTCATCTCAGTCTCCGGACCTCAATATCATTGAGCCACTCTGGGAAGATCTCAAACATGCAGTTCATGCAAGACAGCCCAAGAATTTCCAGGAACTGGAGGCTTTTTGACAAGAGGAATGGGCAGCTTTACCATCTGAGACGATAAAGAGCCTCATCCACAAATACCACAAAAGACTTCAAACTGTCATTGATATTAAAAGGGGGCAATATACGGTATTAAGAGCTGGGGAATGTTAACGTTTGATCACGGTCATTTGGGTGGTTTCTGTTGTCATTATGATTTAAAAACACATTTTATTGATAATAAATGGCCTCGGCCAAACACTAACCATTAGTGAAAGAAATGTTTTTGTGTTGTCATACATATTCTCTGAAAAATGGCTAAGAAATCATAAATTCTGCCAGGTTATGTAAACTTATGAGCACAACTGTATATATTAATACACCGCCTGAAGTGTATTATACTGTACACCGCCAAATTCACTGTATATATAGTCTACACAAGACATGTGCACAGCCGAAAAATTCATTTTTTTGTTTTTCATTTTTTCCAGGGTTTTTTTCTTCATTATTTCCATTTTTCGGATTTTTCGTTATGATCGAAATTCATTATTTTGAATAAATTCGGAAACATTCAAATTCAGTTCATTCTTTTTGTATAGATGCGGTATTCATTATTATTGGTAATTCTGGAACTTGGAACATTTCAAATTTGGTTTGTTCAATTCGTATAGATGCGGTATTCCTTAATTTTGGTAATTTGTGAATTCAGAAACATTCTAATTTGGTTTGTTCCATTCGTATAGATGCGGTATCCGTCATTATCAGTAATTCGGAAAAATTTTAATTTGGTTCATTGCATTCGTATAGATGCGGTATTTGTTGTTATTATCGGGAATTCAGAAAAATGTGTTCACTCACAGGCAGACAAATTTGGAAGGAAATGCCAATGCCTAACTAATTTAATAGTTTATAACTATTGGTACAGTTTTCTTCTTATTATTATTTATTATTAATAAATAATAATAATAATAAAACCTATAATAATAGTTACTAATTCATTACGTTCACTAACAGCCAAATTTGAAAGGAAATTCCAATACCAACCTATATTTAAACAGTTTATAACTATTATTGCAGTTTTTATTATTATTATTAGTAATAATAAATAATAATGATAAAAAACAATAATAATTGTTATAAACTATTCAATTATAGGTGGGTATTGGAATTGCCTTTCAAATCATATTATTATAATATAAATTATCCAAATGTTTTTTGTTGTTTAGGATTTTTGAATTTTCGGACTTTTGAATTTTAGGATTTTCGCTCTTACTTTCAGATTTCCATTCTTTCAAATTTTCGGATTGTCATTCCTATTTTCAGATTTTCGTAATTTTGAATTTTTGGATTTTCGAATTTCGGATTTTCGTTCATTTGGATTTTTGAATTTCAGATTTTTGTTCATTCGAATTTTTGAATTTCTGATTTTCATTTTTTTCCGATTATTGTCCCAAAAATTTGTTATCAGAAAAATTCGGGAAATGGATTTTCGTACAGTATCTCACAAAAGTGAGTACACCCCTTACATTTTTGTAAATATTTTATTATATCTTTTCATGTGACAACACTGAAGAAATTACACTTTGCTACAATGTTAAGTAGTGAGTGTACCACTTGTATAACAGTGTAAATTTGCTTTCCCCTCAAAATAACTCAACAAACAGCCATTAATGTCTAAACCGCTGGCAACAAAAGTGAGTACACCCCTAAGTGAAAATGTCCAAATTGGGCCCAATTAGCCATTTTCCCTCCCTGGTGTCATGTGACTCGTAAGGCCTCATATACACGGGCATTTTAAAAAAAATGAGCTGTAACGTCGGTACCGATGCCAGCGTTTTGCATTGGCTTTAATGTGTGTTATCGAGCGTCAGTGCTAAGTCGTGTTTTGCTTAAAAAGACATCCCTCTGCTGATTTTTGACATTTTAAAACATAAAACGCGAGCACTAAAATGCCGGTTAACGTTGCTACAATGCTAATACGCGTTGTTAAGCCTTATTGAGTATTTTGCCGGCTCATCATCAAAAATTCTCTAACGCTGCAGCTTCGGAATCCATTAAATTTACAGCTTAAGGGCACTGAAGCCACTTACAGCTCAAAAACCTCAACGTTTGTGAGGCCATTGAATAACACGGTGTGGCATTCTTAAGCTGTAAAAACAGCTCAAAATGCAGCGTTACTAACGCCCGTGTGTATGAGGCCTTAATGTTACAAGGTCTCAGGTGTAAATGGGGAACAGATGTGTTAAATTATTTCATACTGGTCACTGGAAGTTCACTATGGTACTTCATGGCAAAGAACGCTCTGGGGATCTAAAAAAATGATTGTTGCCTTACAAAAAGATGGCCTAGGCTATAAGAAGATTGTCAAGACACTGAAACTGAGCTGCGGCATGGTGGCCAAGACCATACAGTGGTTTAACAGGACAGGTTCCACTCAGAACAGGCCTCACCATGGTCGACCAAAGACGTTGAGTGCACGTGCTCAACGTCATATCCAGAGGTTGTCTTTGGGAAATAGACATATGAGTGCTGCCAGCATTGCTGCAGAGGTTGAAGGCATGGGGGGGTCAGCCTGCCAGTGCTCACACCATATGCCGCACACTGCATCAATTTGGTCTGCATGGCTTTTGTTCCAGAAGGAAGCCTGCAAACAATTTGCCTGAAGACAGCAGACTTAGGACATGGATTATTGAAACCATGTCCTGTGGTCTGATGAGACCAAGATAAACTTATTTGGTTCAGATCGTGTCAAGCGCGTGTGGCGGAAACCAGGTGAGTAGTACAAAGACAAGTGTGTATTGCCTAAAGTCAAGACTGGTGGTGGGAGTGCCATAATCTGGGGCTGCATGAGTGCTGCCGCCACTGAGGAGCTACAGATCATTGAGGGAACCATTAATGCCAACATGTACTGTAACATACTGAAGCAGAGCATGATCCCCTCCCTTTGGACACCGGGCTGCAAGTCAGTATTCCAAAATGATAACGACCCCAAGCACACCTTCCATTTGAGGATGCCCCACAGATGCTCAATATGGTTTAGGTCTGGAGACATGCTTGCTCAGTCCATCACTTTTACCCTCAGCTTCTGTAGCAAGGCAGGGGTCGTCTTGGAGTTGTGTTTGGGGTCATTATCGTATTGGAATACTGCTCTGCAGCTCAGTCTCAGAAGGGAGGGGATCATGCTCTGCTTCAGTATGTCACAGTACATGTTGGCATACATGGTTCCCTCAATAAACTGTAGCTCTCCAGTGCGGGGAGCACTCATGCAGCCCCAGACCATGACATTCCCACCACCATGCTTGACTGTAGGCAAGGCACACTTGTCTTTGTACTCCTCACCTGGTGACTGCCACACACGCTTGACACCATCTAAACCAGGTAAGTTTATCTTGCTCTCATCATACCACAGGACATGGTTCCAGTAATATATGTCCTTAGTCTGCTTGTCTTCAGCAAACTGGGCTTTCTTGTGCATCAACTGAGAGGTTTACTTCTGGGACGACAGCCATGCAAACCAATTTGATGCATTGTGCGGCGTTTGGTCTGAGCACTGACAGGCTGACCCTCCACCCCTTCAACCTCTGCAGCAATGCTGGCAGCACTCATATTCTATTTCCCAAAGACAACCTCTGGATATGACGCTGAGCATGTGCACTCAACTTCCTTGGTCGACCATAGCGAAGCCTGTTCTGAGTGGAACCTCTCCTTTTAAATCACTGTATGGTCTTGGCCAGCTCAGTTTCAGGGTATTGGCAATCTTCTTATAGCCTAGGCCATCTTTATGTAGAGCAACAATTCTCTTTTTCAGATCTTCAGAGAGTTCTTTGGCATGAGGTGCCATGTTGAACTTCCAGTGATTAGTAGGAGAGAGTGAGATCGATAAAACCAAACTTAACACACCTGCTCCCCATTCAGACCTTGTAACACTAACGAGTCACATGACACTGGGGAGGGAAAATGGCTAATTGTGCCCAATTGGACATTTTCACTTAGAGGTGTACTCACTTTTGTTGCCAGCAGTTTAGACATTAATGGCTGTGTGTTGAGTTATTTTGAGGGGACAGCAAATTTACACTGGCAAGCTGTACACTCACTACTTTATATTGTAGCAAAGTGTCAATTCTTCAATTCTTCAGTGTTGTCACATGAAAATATATAATAAAATATTTACAAAAATGTGAGGGGTGTACTCACTTTTGTGAGATACTGTACACTGCATTCAGTGTAGACTATATATATACAGTCAGTGCAAGCAGTGTATTAATATATATATATATATATATACAGTCTAGTCAGTGGTGTTCAGCGGGGAACAGTATATAATACACTTCAGGCGGTGTATTAATATAAGACTTTTACTCTTATATTAATACACTGCCTGAAGTGTATTATACACTGTACACCGCCGAACACCACCAACTAGACTAGACACTGCCTGCACTGACTGTATATATAGTCTACACTGAATGCACTGTATATATAGTCTAAAATGAATGCAGTGTATATATACATATATATATATATATATATATATATATATATATATATATATATATATATATAAATATACAGTATCTCACAAAAGTGAGTACACCTCTCACATTTTTGTACATATGTTATATCTTTTCATGTGACAACACTGAAGAAATGACACTTTGCTACAAGTAAAGTAAAGTAAAGTAGTGAGTGTACAGATTGTATAACAGTGTAAATTTGCTGTTCTCGTTAAAATAAATCAACACAAAGCCATTACTGTCTAAACTGCTGGCAACAAAAGTGAGTACACCCCTAAGTGAAAATGTCCAAATTGGGCCCATTTAGCCATTTTACCTCACCAGTGTCATCAGGTCTCAGGTGTAAATGGGGTGCAGGTATGTCACTGGAAGTTCAACATGGCACCTCATGGCAAAGAACGCCCCATATGTTCATTTGTTCTCTTAACTCGAACATCGGGACCATCCCTAGTGATCTGGGACAATATGATAGGTGTGGAGAGGATCATGGACACTGGAACTGGTGTAGCGGAGATCAAGGACATTGTAACTGGTGTGCCAGTGATCACGGAAACTGTAACTGGTGTGGCGGTGATCAGGGACACTGGAACTGGTGTGGCAGTGATCAAGGACACAGTAACTGGTGTGGCAGTGATCAAGGTAACTGTAACTAGTGTGGTGGGGATCAGGGACACAGTAACTGGTGTGTCAGTGATCAGGGACACTAAAACTGGTGTGGCGGTGATCAGGGACACTGGAACTGGTGTAGTGGTGATCAGAGACACTGGAACTGGTGTGGCAGTGATCAGGGACACTGGAAATGGTGTGGCAGTGATCAAGGGCCAGGGTGACTGGTGTGGCGGTGATTAGGGATACTGTAACTGGTGTGGCAGTGATTAGGAACAATGTGATTAGTATGGCAGTGATCAGAGACACAGTAACTGGTGTGGAGGTAATCAGGGACACTGTAACTGATGTGGTGGTAATTAGGAACAATATGACTGGTGTGGCAGTGATCAGGGACACAGTAACTGGTGTGGCGGTGATTAGGGACAATATGACTGATGTTGCAGTAATCGGGGACACAGTAACTGGTGTGACAGTGATTAGGAACAATGTGACTAGTGTGGCAGTGATCAGAGACACAGTAACAGGTGTGGAGGTAATCAGGGACTCTGTAACTGATGTGGTGGTAACTAGGAACAATATGACTGGTGGGGCAGTGATCAGAGACACAGTAACTGGTGTGAAGGTAATCATACACACTGTAACTAATGTGGGGGTGATTAAGGACAATGTAACTGGTGTGGCAGTGATCAGGGACACTGTGAGTGGATAGTGGTGATTACGGATACTGACTGGCAGCACTGGTCTGGTGACATTGTTCTGCTGTGGCCGTGATCAGAGATAATGGCTGGCAGCACTGACAAACAGTGGTATCAGAGCAGCCAGCAATTCTACATGATCACCGCTACAGTGGTACAATTATTATTATTATACAGGACTTATAAAGTGCCAACAGTTTGCGCAGCGCTTTATAACATGGGGGCAGACAGTACAATTACAATACAAATCAATACAATACAAATCAATACAAAAGGAATCAGAGGGCCCTGCTCGTTAGAGCTTACAATGCCATTATAGTCACACTGCACTTGCTTTACTGACATTTTTGTACATTTTTTTCATATTGTCACCAGAGCAGTGCAGTGTCATCATAATGACATTGTACTACTGGGGGATGATAAGGGATTTTTTTGTTTTATTTTTACACTGTGATTGTTTACTACAGTGATGATCACTGTATAAGCAATCAGTAACACTGTTCAAAGGTTTTGTTCATGAAACTTTTTTTTTACTACTTTGATGCTGTGATCGGTCACAGCTATACATGGTACAGAGCCACTGTGACTGCCCCTGGTGCCATGAAATTGCTGTGACCGATCACAGAGATCACACAGTAGTAAACAATGCATCATGAAAGACAGCTTTTTTACTACTAATTGTGATCGCTGTGATTTGTCACAGGGATCACATGGTACCAGGGCTGCTCACAGCAGACCGGTACAACGATCAGTGATTCGCTGTGTCCAGTGGATGAATTTGATCAGATAAAATGCGCGAATCTTGCGTGAAAGTGTGTGAAAAAAATATAAATATAATCTTTCTCAAAAATAGCTTGTTGGTGTAACTGCTAATGGCTTTCAATAGCAGCTTTTTTTTTTTTTGTAGCTTTTTACCTTCTAACTATTCTATATCTGTTCTACGCATTCTCATTTTTTGTATGCATGCTAAATTTAGGATGAATAAATAGCATTATTGAGAGCATTCATGAAATGTTTCCTAGTTTTTTCAATTCTCTATACTCTGCTAGACAATATGAGGAAAAGCCTTTGCAAAATTAGATTTTTTTGACATTTGGCGCCCTGTAAGCAATTTAATACCCTGTTTCTATTGATACATTAAGATTTCATATAATTTTGGGCAGCAAACATTTTACATGAAACAATTGAATTTTCTAGATAGTCTGCTAGAGCACTTAGAGTAAGAGTATACACTTTAAAATCAAAAGGCTTTCAATCATCATTCATTTAGTTTAGAGCTTTTTGTGATCGCATTCCATCATTTGAAATTTTTATTGAATGTTTCAGTGATTCAGATGTGATGTGCAAATGTATTATATTTATGTATCTTGGAGTTTTTACATTGCACAAGACATCTGCCTGACACTTATTTGCAGGACTAAAATACGAAAGCTGCATTTGTAACTAATATTTTACTGAGCCTTTTCAAATGAACATTACTATTTTAAAAGGAATAATAAAACTTACGCAGGAAATAATCTTTTTTTTTATCTTCATGGTGCATTGCAAACAGACATTTCTGAAACCTTTAAATAGCCATACAAATTTGGATGAACTTTTCAGGAGAAAAGTGTACAGGATTTTAGAAGACGTGAAAGCACTTCTATTCAAGTGAATAGACTTCTGAGGAAAGATATTTATATGTAAATGCTATTTTCAAGAAACCTATTTTTGACCACAGAATTTTTGTTTGTTGTTTAAAAAAGTGGTTTGACACGTGCCCTTTGTTGTATCATTTCAGCAAGTGAAAACACATATTAAACTGAAGCATTATAATGCAGCATGATATAACTACTCAACGGATTCAGTTCTCCTTTGTACATTATTTGCACGTAGTGGTAGTTAATTTTATATATTCTAAACTAAACATCAAAGAATGGTTTTGACTTTCCCATTTAACTGCTAACTGAAACTCCCACTACAACTGTTAGCCTTTTTATTTGGGGCCAACTGCCCCCTCCCCCCACCCTCTGCACTCCATGTAAAACTGCCAGGACTGGCCTCAGATCCGCTGTCAGTTTTCTCCATCAGCCACAGATTATTACAGCTCAGGTGGCTGTTCTGATCTTCTCACTAAGTATGTGTGGCATTTTCTCTATAAACTGTCCATGGGCGTGTACAGGGGGTGTGACAGGTGTGCCTGGGCACCCCCTAATCCAGTGTCAGCTCCTGGAGGGTGCTTGGGTTCACCCCATCTCTGCAACCATCTCTGTCTCCGAGTTGCAGTGTTTCTCTAGTGCCATGCATAGCATACTGAGGCTTGCAACCAGCAGGGGCTCCCAGCTTTATCTCCCTGGGCTGATGAGGTGGTGGGCTGGTTGGTGGTGTGGCCAAAGTGTCCTTAAAGTTTTGGCTGATCGAGCAGCTGAAACTGGGAAGGAGGTGAAGCAGAGATGAAAGCCGGGGAGTCCTCTAATTTCAGTCATGTGGTAAGTGGCTGATAGGGAGTAGTTTAGCTTTATCACTGGAGGAATTCCCTCCATGCTCCATTAGTGCTTCTACAAGCCCCTGCACACAAAGAACTGGAGAACTGCTCCCACTCTTTTTTCATTTATATTGCAAAAAATAATTAAAAAAAAAACAAAAAACAGTAGTGATCAAATACCACCAGAGGAAACCTCTATTTGTGTGAAAAAATGATACAAATTTAATTTTGGTAGTGTGGCAATGCATTTTATTGGGATTTTATGTGATAGACCAACACAAAGTGCACATAATTGTGAAATGGAAGGAGAATGATAAATGGTTTTCCACATTTTTTACAAATAAATGTGTGAAAAGCGCGGGAGGATGCATTTCTATTCAACCCCCTTTACTCTGATACCCCTAACTAAAATCAAGTGGAACCAATTGCCTTCAGAAGTCACCTAATTAGTAAATAGAGTCCATCTGTGTGTAATTTAATCTCTGTATAAATACAGCTGTTCTGTGAAGACCTTATAGGTTTGTTAGAGAACCCTAGTGAACAAACAGCATCATAAACGCCAATGAACACACCAGAAAGGTCAGGGATAAAGTTGTGGAGACATTTAAAGCAGGGATAGGTTATAAAAATATATTTCAAGATTTGAACATTTCATGGAGCACTGTTCAATCTATCATCTGAAAATGGAAAGAGTATGGCACAACTGCAAATCTACCAAGACAGGGCCATCCACCGAAACTGACCGGCCAGGCCAGGAGAGCATTAATCAGAGCAGCAGCCAAGAAGTGCATGGTAACTCTGGAGGTGCTGCAGAGATCCACAGCTCAGGTGGGAGAATCTGTCCACAGGACAACTATTAGTTGTTCACACCCAAAATCTGGCCTTTATGGAAGAGTGGCAAGAACAAAGCCATTGTTGAAACAAAGCCATAAGAAGTCCTGTTTGCAGTTTGTGAAAAGCCATGTGGGGACACGGCAAACATGTGGAAGAAGGTACTTTAGTCAGATGAGACCAAAATTGAACTTTTGGCCTAAAAGCAAAAGCCTATGTGTGGCGTAAAACTAACACTGAACATCACCCTGAACACACCATCCCCACTGTGAAACATGGTGGTGGCAGAATCATGTTGTGGGGATGCTTTTCTTGAGCAGGGACAGGGAAGCTAGTCAGAGTTGATGGGAAGATGGATGGAGCCAAATACAGTGCAATCTTATAAGAAAACCTGTTAGAGTCTGCAAAAGACTTGAGACTGTGGCTGAATGTCACCTTCCAGCAGGACAACAACCCTAAACACATAGCCAGAGCTACAATGGAATGGTGTAGATCAAAGCATATTCATGTGTTAGAATGGTCCAGTGAAAGTTTAGACCTAAATCCAATTGAGAATATATGGCAAGACTCAAAATTTGCTGCTCACAGACACTCTCCATCCAATCTGACAGAGCTAGAGCTATTTTGCAGAGAAGAATGGGCAAAAATGTCACTCTCTATATCAGGGGTAGGCATCGAGTAGCCCTCCAGCTGTTGTGGAACTACATTTCCCATGAGGTATTGCAAGGCTGGCAGTTACAATTACTCCCAGAGCCATGATGGGACTTGTAGTTCTGCAACCGCTGGAGTGCCCCAGGTTGCCTACCCCTGCTCTAGATGTACAAAGCTGGTAGAGACATCCCCAAAAAGAAAGGTGGTTCTACAAAGTATTGACTCAGGGGGCTGAATACAAATGCACCCCATCCTTTTCACATATTTATTTGTAAAAAATTTGGAAAACAATTTATCATTTTCCTTCCACTTCACAATTATGTGCCATTTTGTGTTGGTCTATCAAATAATATTCCAATAAAATACATTTACATTTTTGGTTGTAACATGACAAAATGTGGACAATTTTAAGGAGTGTGAATATTTTTTCAAGGCTAAATATATATATATATATATATATATATATATATATATATTGTAAGAATGGAAAAGTTCACAAAAGGCATCAGTAGCTCATGCAGGGGGTTCCACCATTACTGTGACTTGCAGAATACATCAGCCTCCCTTGCCACACGGCTGCTTCAGGCCTTCAGCCTAAGCCTTGGGTCTGCTTCTCAGACCTTAGAGTCAAGATCTCTCCTAGCTTACTAACGATCAGCTCCTTGCTGCTCTGTCACAGATGAAATCTGCCTCCTGCAGACATGCACACTCTGGTTGCTCCATGGAACCACTCTAACTCCTGGAGAGGTTGGGTGTCCACCTGACTCCCCCTGCACAGACCTCCTGTCTGCTGGGTGGAGCCCTGAGCCATAGTCAGGTCCCCACTAATAGCCCAGCACACAGCTGTGCAATCCACATGCCTGTATCTCCAAAAATCTCGTGTAAACCTGCAATCTTCTGAGTAGCACAGGGTCCCACTGCCACAATATATATACAGTATATACAGTATACCTATGCACGCATGTGTGTTTGAACTCGAGGGGCACACCCTAATGCCATAGACTGTGCACACCTATGAATTTGTGTAATTGTAAGCTTCAGCTAGAGATGACATAGGCCATGTCACACATGGACACAAATATGAAAACACCAGGTATAAGAACCAAGTGGTTACTTAATATTGTGTTGGACCACCTTTGGCATCCAAGAAAGCCTGAATTTTCTTGGGAATTGAAAAATATAAGTCTTGGATGGTGGATATTGGAATCGTATACCACTCTTCATGCAAAAACCATCCCAGTTCTTGCAGAGATGCCAGAGGCGGAAAACCAGCCCAAACATTGTTCTCGAAAATTTACCATAGTGGCTCTATGATATTGAGGTCCAGCGACTGTGGTGGAAGGTGCGAGACTTCTTCTGCATGCTCATCAAACCATGATTTGACAACACCAGCTGTGTGATTGGGAGCATTATCATCTTGGTAAAGGGCACTGTCTTCAGGAAACAATTTCTGCACCATAGGGTGCACATAGCCGGCCAAAATTTGTACATAATCACTGGCAGTAACTGCCAGGGGCCTGCAGAATACCAAGATACTTTTGCAGCAGCTGTTTTCTTATTCTGGGTCACAATTCTGCGCAATGACCTTGTATCTCTTTTGGTCAGTTTATCATGTCAACCGTGCCTATGCTTAACAGACAATGTTTTCCCATAAATTGTATATGCCGTCATAACCTTTGATACTGTACCTCAGGACACGGCAAATAAATTGGCAACTTCAGTCACAGAGGCACCAGCTAAGCAGGCAGCAACAATTTGCTTTCTTTGAAACTCAGTAAGCTCTGACAGTTATTAGCAGCACACACGGTGAATGAGGAAAGTGCAACTTTCCACCTGTTACCAAGGTATCTCATCACACAGCAGAAACAAAAGAATGTGAGCCTGTTTTAAGGTCCTCTTTCCTTCATGGGATGGTGGTGGTAGGAGTTACTGTACAAGCACCCCATTTATTGATTTCAATGGGGGGGGGTTTGTAATAGATCAAAACTTTCATCTGATTGGGAAAGTTCTGGAAGTTCTGGGGGGTCCTTTAGGATAGGTCATTTAGCCTTGATTCACACTAGATGCAGTGCGAATTCACAGCAAATATGCTTCGGATTCCGCACCGCATCAAAATCTCAACCTGCTCATGCGAACCGGTTGAAAGGGAGTGATGTTAAGTTAACATCACACCACAGGGGTGTGATGTTACGATAACATCACACCACAATCAGTTTGCAAAACTCAGTGCGATTTGCAGAATTGGATCGCGTGGGTGTTCATACCCATGCGATTTGATTCTGGTGCAGACAAAAAAAGGGTCCTGCAAGAGTGTGATGCAAATGTGGTGCAATTTGAGCCATACAAGTCCATGACTCAAATTGCACCCCAGAGACACCTCATGTAATTTGCACAGGAATGTGCTGCAATTCCTGTCTGAATTACAAGCGGTGTCCCGCACCACATGAATGTAAACCCTGGTTTAAGGTCACCTGACCCTCCAGAACATTCAAGAAATTCCCAGGATTTAAGCAGGAGGCTTTGGGGGGCCTTTGCCAGCCACCGAAGGGATATTTGAAGAGCGCCCCGTTGATTTGGGTTGATTTGATATGTGTTGATCTGATTTACAGTTTTAAAGTATTTATTGATTAAAAGAGTTATGGTGAATTGTTACTTGTTTATATTTGTGAAAAACAATAAACAAGGCTGCAGCCGTTATTAATCCAGTTTGGGGTGTCTAGTGTTCTTTGTATGTTTTATGAGTTTATGCCACCTACCTTCCCATGTTACACTACTTCTGCTTTCATGGAGAAATGTGTTGTCAATTTCACACCTGTAAATCGTGTAGTGTTTCCATATGGGAACACTAGTTCTGGTGACCTGGAGGTCCCTTAGGAATTCCATCAATTTTCAGGGATTTCCTCTCACTTCCTGTTTGGCTGTGAGACAGGAAGTGAAGGGAAATCTCTTCAATGGCACATATTTGGCAAAAAAAAACCTGACAGGGATTATAACCCTCCCTTGCTCTATCCAAAAAAAAAAAACATTGCCCAACTCCAACGACCAGAGCTGAAGACAATGCAGCAATGATGCTAGGCAGATCTTAGGTTTAAATAGGCCGCTGGGTGCCAGAATCTGTGGAGTGCACATGCGCTAAGGCTCATGCGTGTGTGTCCTTGCACGCCTTGTAAAAGTTCTTTGCTCTTGACCCTGCACATGTGCATGGAAATGAGCACCTGCTGTATGAGATTCCTAATGTGGAGATTCAGATTGTTATGAATGTCTACTTCAGGTTACTTTAAAGGATAGCAAAACTTTTGGTTAAGCTGGAGGCAACTGCCCCCCCCACCCTTCTTCCCCCAATCACACACATTTACGCACAACCACTTTGAACCACTTACTTACTGGGCACTTAAACCCCCTTCCTGCCAAGACCAATTTTAGGTTTTCAGAGCTGTCGCATTTTGAATGACAATTGCGTGGTCGTTTGACGCTGTACCCAAACAAAATTGTTATCATTTTTTTCCCACAAATAGAGCTTTCTTTTGGTGGTATTTGATCACCTCTGTGGTTTTCGTTTTTTGCGCTATAAACAAACAAAGAGCGACGATTTTGAAAAAAGAACAATATTTTTTACTATTTTGCTGTAATAAATATCCCAAAAAAATATAAAAAAAAATTATTCATCGGGTTTGGCCGATACATATTCTTCTACATATTTTTGGTAAAAAAAAATCTCAATCGGTGTATTTTGATTGGCTTGCGCAAAAGTAATCGCGTCTACAAACTGTGGGAATTAATTTATGGCGTTTTTACAATTTTTTTTTTTACTAGTAATGGCGGCGATCCGCAAATTTTATCGGGACTGCGATATTGCAGAGGACATGTCGGACATTTTTGACACATTTTTGGGACCAATGACATTTATACAGCGATCAGAAATGTAAATGTCCACTGATTACTGTAAAAATGTCATTGGCAGTGAAGGGTTTAACCTGAAGGGTGCAGTGAAGGGGTTAACAGTGTTCCCTGGGTGTGTTCTAACTGTGTGGGGGCTGGGCTGGTAGGGACATAACAGATCTAACTGATCCCAGTGACAGGGATCAGTAGATCTGGTATGTCCCATTCACAGAACGGAGAACCGCCATGTTTACATCGGGGGTTCCCCGTTCTGAAGCTGCTAATTGTGATTGGCGGGTCTTGGGCAGACATTGAGTCCGCCCGTCCTGCGGGCACACCCACGCAGCATGTGGCGGCCCGTGAGAGTGTGACACCGCAGGCTGCGAGTGCGCACGGGGAGTGTGCACAAAGGAGGACGTCCATAAACGTCCTCCGGGCATTTCAGAGCCCCGCTGTAGCCGTCTTTTGGCTATAGCGCGGATCTGAACTGGTTAAAGTAAAACTATAGGCAATCTTTTTTTATGACACTGGAGAAGTTTTTAATGAAATTCCTGTTACAATTTGTAAAGCCAACAAATCTTTGAACTCCTTTTTTTTTGGTTGGGGGGGGCAAGCTAGGTTAGCTGAATAGTGATGGGCAAACTAATCAGGCTTAGCATGAACAGTGCATTCTAAGTCTTGATTGGCTGAAGCAATGCACCTGACCGCTGGTGGGGAAGAGGCTTACCCTCACCCCAGAGCACCCCCCATGATGAGGGCATGTGGCCTGGTATGGTTCAGGAGGGGGGGAGCGCTCACTCATCCCCCTCTGCTCCAAATCACCTTGTCTCGATGTTGATGGGGACAAGGACCTTTTCCCAACAACCCTGGGCTGTGGGTGACATCCCCAGGTGGCCCCACCCCATACCTATATAAGAACTGAGACCCCACTCCCATTCGGAGAAGGGGTGGTCGCCAGTCCACGTAACGAAGTCGGTTAGTTCTGAATCTTACGTGACAAGTACGATTCGGACTAATCAAACGGGTAGTGATAAGTCGATTGGATCGAACGGGGGGGGTTGGTTTTTTTTTCCTCAAGTTTCTAAACAACCGAAATGTTTAACATTGTCCTTAAAGTAATTTTTGAAGAGGTCACAGTATTTTTTTCTAACGGATATCAAAATGAAAT
>BLSH010523922.1:1225586-1238257 GCA_018402905.1 Glandirana rugosa | reverse complement strand
TTTAATTTATTTTCCCTATCCCCATTTATTTGTAGGGCACTTGCCCTAGTTTGAAGATGATTTTAGAACAGTTATATGGCTTCTACCGTTAATTAATACTTTTCAGACACAGTTTGAAGATGATCCACATTCACCTCCATTTTTGCTTTTTTTATGTTTTTATTTTTTAAAAAATATTTACAGTTATTTCCCTGTCCCCATTTTTTGTAGGGCACTTGCCCTACCCTTACCCCCATTTTACTTCCTTTTGCAGCCCTCTGGGGCTTTCCAGGACTTTCCTACAGCCATTTTTGTGCCTAAAAGTTCGGGTCCCCATTGATTTCAATGGGGTTCGTTGTCCGTGCGATCGTTCGGGTTCCGTCCGGACCCGGACCCGGACTTTGTCCCGAAGTTCGGACGGACCAGCAGAACCCGAACTTCCAGGTGTTCGCTCAACTCTAGTCTTGTGTCTTAATCCATGTCAGGCATCAACCTCAAACGCCAAACATATCCATATACCCCAGAGATTTTTTAAACTTCAGCCACTTCCCCCAGATAGTGAAATATTTCCCTAGGGAGTCCTCTGCTGTATACATTGTTTCTTCAAAAGATCTTAACCAGTCAACCTTTACAACCCATTCTCATATACTGCAAACTTCTGGTGTTCATCAGAATCTAAGTATTAGAATTTTTTATTTAATAAATGCAGCACTAAAGTATTCTTGTATTGGGTCACCATTTTCTCTGTAGCATGGAGAAAGCAGCTCCATGGTTCTACCTGTATATACTGTACTCTCTTTATGCATTCCCACCACAGACGGCAAAGGTTCCTGGGGCATCACAGCCCCTCCACAAGTTGGGGGTGTGTCCACCCCAAACCTTTGCACCCTCTGCAGGGTTACATACCACCTGGTGAAAAGCTTGTAACACATCTCTATTGTCTTAGCCTCAATTGATGAAAAGCAAGCCAATCTCATGATCTTTCTCCTTTTTTCCTCATCTCGAATGGCTCCTAGTTCCTGCTCCCATTTCCCTAAGTATGACGGGTATACAGGATTTGCTTAATTTAGCAGTATCTTATATATTTTAAATATACTTTGCTTTATACCCAAGGGGAAGCAGAACAATTTCTCTATTGACCTCAAATTGTCTTTCCCCTGCAGTGGCTGCGGTAGTGATTGTGAAAAGTTCTGTCATTGTGTGTACCTCCAGCCATCTAGTGGCATACTTCCTCATTGTTATCTTATTTCTATTCCCTTTCATTACATCCTGTAACTGCATCACCTCTTTTTTTGCCCATCTACCAAAATATAAGCATATCTCTTTCCCTGTTTTACAGTAATTTGTATCTATTAGTGAAATTAAAGGTGCGTTATAATCCCAATGGTTTAGCTTACAAAGGCCATCCCATATCCTAAAAGTGTTCCTAGTCATTGGATTTGTGCTATTAGCCAATTCTCGGTATCCCCGTGGGATCCATACCATCTTACCTAAATCAGTCTTAATCTGTGTCAGTTCAATCTCTGCCCAAATTTTAACTTCCTTATTGTGCATCCAGTCCGCTATTCATGCAATAGTGATTGCCTGGTAATACTTTTTAAAATCGGGCACTGATAACCCCTCTGCCTTTTTTTCCTTTACCAACATGGCGATCCTAGGTTGTTTATGTACCCATATGAATTTTAATACCATAGATTTCAAATTCCTGAAGTATTCCTGAGGCAGGGTAATTGGAATCATTTGAAATACTATATATATATGAACTTAGGCAAGATATTCATTTCTATCACATTTATTCTACCTAGCCATGAGATGGGTCTATGTCTCAGGAAGTTCAACTGCTCCTTAATCTTATTAAGCATTTGGGATATAATTGGCCTTATATGGGGTCATTAAAGATGCAGTTAGCTTTCCTCCAAGGTATCCTAGTTCCCCTCTACATCATACGAAGGGGAATTTAGGTTTTATTGCCTGCTGTTCTCTCTTTGGGGCTGTTATGCTCAAAATCTCAGATTTAGCTGTGTTAATTTTAAAGTTTGACATCTTCCCATATCAGCCCAATTCCTCCAGCACAATCGGTAATGTTATTCTGGGGTTGGAGATGTAAAATAGCACATTGTCTGCATATTCAGCCACTTTGTACTCCTTGTCCCCTATTCTCACCCCTCTGATGTCCAAGTTTTTATGAATTGCACCCAGCAAGGGTTCCAAGGCTATTACAAACAGCATTGGGGAGAGGGGGCATCCAGTACTGTTGAATAGTTCAAAGGAGGGGGATAGACTATCATTCACTCTAATTTTTGACCTTGGAGGATGGTAGAAAACAGAAATACATCGCATCATCCTATTGCCAATACCTAGATGTCTCAAGGCTTCTAACATGAAAGCCCAGTCTACCCTGTCAAAGGCCCTTTCAGCATGTATTGACACAAGTCTGATTGGGGCCACTTTCTTTTTCACTTCATGGATCAAAAATAATGACTTAAGTCAGTTGTCCCTCCCCTCCCGTCTGGTCACAAATCCTACTTGGTCATATGAATCCATCTTGGCAATACTTGGTTTAGTCTTTCTGCTATTATTTTGGCAAAGATCTTTATATGGTAAATAAAGAAAAATGATTGCACAGGTGGCACTGTAGGTATGTTTAAATGCTGCTTGCCATTGGGAGTTTGAGAAGGATAGACCTAAGTCACTCTCCCATTGAAGATGGGAAGGAGACTTAGAGAACTTCCGCTTGTTTTGTAGCAAACTATAGAATAATGATATGCCTTTATTTTTAGCTGTTGGGGAAGTTAAATAATCCCATGCGCAGGATGGGATTGTGTATCCTGGGTGACCTTGTGGTAACCTTGCAAGGCAGTGGGTTATTAGTACATGAATTGTTCTGTGGGAGGCAGGTCGTATTCCTTTTGATGTATCATCTTAAACGATGCTAATCTGCCTGACCATGAAAATTCATGTTTTGTTAAGTGTTGTAGATCAGTTTGCAGGCTCATGAGGAAAGATTTATAGTTAGTCCCGAAGAGGTTATTTGTTTTCCTGGTACGTTTTATCCCTAAGTATGATATATGGTTTTCAGCCCATATGAAGGGAAATTGTCTTTGGAGTAGAATTTTTGAGGTGGTATCTAGGCCGGGGTCAAGTATGTATGATTTGGATGCATTTATTTTATAATAGGATACCTTGCCAAATTCCTGTATGATCTTTATATTTCTGACAAGGAGGAAGTTGGATTTGTGACCACGAGTATGACATCATCACAAATAAGCTGATTTTATGGGACGTCCTGCCTATGGTAAACCCCGATATTTTGTTGTTGTTCCTGACAAGTTCTGCCAAAGGTTCCATAAGAAGGTTGAAAATCAGGGGCGAGAGCGGACACCCCTGTCTTGTGCCATTCAATATTTTGAATGGTTGGGATAGCATTTCTGCTGTGTAAACTCTAGCTGTCGGATTTGAGTATAGGGCCAAAATCGCCTCGAGAATCTTGTCGTCAAAGCCGTATTTAGCCAAGACTCTGGTTAGGTAAGTCCAGTGTATTCTGTCAAACGCTTTCTCTGCATCCAAAGAGAGGAGCAGAGAAGGCGTTCCATTGGTGTCAGCATGATGTATGATATCTATTAGTCTCCTAGTGGCATCCGATGCTTGTCTGTTTTTGGTGAAGCCTGACTGGTCCTTGTGTATCAGTAGGTGGAGAATGTCGTTTAGTCTGTTGGCAATAGTCTTCGCGAATAATTTCGCATCTAGATTCAGTAAGGAATTCGGTCTAAAATTGTAAGGTGTATTTGGTTCTTTCCCTGGTGTTGGTAAGGTTATAATTGTTGCCTGAAGCATTTCAGGGGGGAAAGAAGCAGAGGAGGCGGCATCATTGAATATTTATATATCAGCAATGGGGATAAGTGATGGGCGAATTTCTTATAATATTCACTTGGGAGACCGTCAGGTCCAGGGGCTTTCCCTGTGGGAAGATCACTGATTGCCTTTTGTATTTCCGCTAGGTTAAATGGTTCATTTAGAATTTGTAGCTGTTGTGTGGAGAGGGTCGAGAGGTTTACTTTTCTTAGAAAAGTGTCGATATCTTCCACTGACGGTTGGTGTGTTAGGGGGCCTGCTTTAAGATTATATAAATCACTATAATATTCGCTAAAGGCTTCTGCTATATCTTGGGGATTCGTTTTCTTCTCTTTGGTTTCGGGGTGAAGTATATAGCCAATCTTAGTTTTGATTCGGTAGCCCTTAATTTTGTTGGCCATAATTTCCCTGCTTTGTTAGAGGTAGAAAAAGATATAGATTTAACTCTGCGTTGGGTTTTTTTGAACGAGTATAAGAGCAGGGTTCTGAGTTCTCTTCTTAGTGAGAGAATTTTATCTGATGTTACATGTAGAGGGTTTTGTTTATTTTGGGTTTCAAGATTGGTTATGTCTGACATAAGGGAGTCTAGACGCCGCGTCCTCTCTTTCTGCATGCAAGAATTCATTTGCATCATTATTCCTCTAATAAATGCTTTATGGGCATACCACACCATGCCAGGGTCGGACACAGAGCCCTTGTTGTTAGTAATGTATTCGGAGAGTAGATTGTCAATTTCTTTTGCATAGGTAGGATGTTGTAGGAGAAATGTGTTCGCTCTCCAGAGGGAAGCTTTGAGCCTAGCGGGAGAGTCTGCAATGGTTATGCTGATAGGTGTATGGTCCGACCATGCCATGGTGTGGATAGATGAAGAAATGGCCTTTTGAAGGAGCCACTTGTCTGCTAGAAAGGCATCTATTCTCGTGTAGGACTTATGTGCTGAGTAGAAGAACGTGAAGTCCCTTTCTGAGCCATGGTGGCAGCGCCAAATGTCATATAAGTCATTGTTCAATAGAAATTGTTTGAGGGGAGATTCTCTTCATTTGGGCGGGGCGGTAGTGTCCAAGGTGGTATCTGGAATCATGTTAAAGTCTCCACATAGCAAGATATTGCCTTTTTGGATGGGCCGGATGGTGCGAATTATCTTTTTAAGAAAATGGATTTGGTGGGTATTAGGGGAGTAGATATTGATCAATGTATAGAGATTGTTGTTAATCAGGCAGACTAGAACAATATATCGGCCCTAGGGGTCGAGAATCGAGTGTTGCAGTTGAAATGTGTCTCTGATGGCTATCAATACTCCTCTCTTCTTAGAGGAGTATGATGCTCGGAAAACATGTGGATAGTGTTTGTTTGGGCATTTTGGTGGGGCATTGGTAGTAAAGTGGGTCTCCTGCACACACAGAACATCACTGTTGTTGGAAAGAGCGGTTTTCCACATAGAGTGGCGTTTCACTGGGTGATTAAGTCCATTGGCATTAATGGACAGAATCTTAATTTGCATATTGGGCAGTTGTTAGTTGGTGAGATGTTGTATAACACTTACAGTTCGTAGATGGTCCCAATGGATGGATGCAAGATTCCTGATCACACTTTGAGGCGGTGTTGCTCCTGTTCTCAGTGCAGCGATAGGCTCTTTTTCTGCAGTCTGTATTTGAAAAGTAACAAAATTTGCAAACTTAAAAAGGTAAACAGATGTTGGATTAAACAAAAGGTAGCCGCTGGGTGAGCGGATACACATTGGGGGGTATCAGTCTATTTTCACTGATCGGTAGTTACAAACAACGAAAACAATAACATGCCATGGGCCAGGGAGGAGAGTAGCGGATTCGTTCTAGTGTGGGACCCGAACGTGGTGTTGTCTTCAGGTGTGTGGGTCTTTCCCTTGGGAGCGGCGGTTGGGAGGATGTTTGCGTTGGGGCAAGGGAGGGCTGTTCTCCTGAGGTTGTTCCACTATAATGCCCCATGTATAGAGCAGCTTCATCCTGCCCGAGAAAGTGGACACAATGTGCTGTGAGCCATTTTTAGTTATTAGCAGTGTTGCGGGATAGCGCCATTTAAATTGTAGCTTGTGATTATGTAAGGCCTTTGTAACCGGGCTCAATTGTCTGCGTAGCTGCAGGATGTACCTGGAAAGGTTTGGGTAGAGCTGTATTGCATCAAATGGGGCAGGGAGGGTTCCTGCTGCCTTGGTTGCCATCATAAGCATTTCTTTAGCTTGAAAAAGTGTACCCTCATCAGGACATCCTGGGCAATAGATGCTGTGAGATGGGGTGGCTTTGCAATCCTATGTATATGATCAATGGAGATTTTTAGCGGGGTTGCCTTAGGGAGGACAGATTTCATGAGATCAGTGGCGTACGCATGAAGGTCAGTTGCGGGTACCGATTCGGGAATTCCACGCAATTTGACATTATTGCGTCTCGATCTATCTTCGAGATCCGCTAATTTAGCCCTAATCCAGGACTGATCTTCTTTAGTGTTTTCGTAAGCGCCAACTAGATCATTGACAGTGTTAGTGCTTTCCGCCATTTTCTCTTCAATATATGTGACCCTCTCTCCTAAGTTATGGATCTCTGATGAGAATTTACTAATGAGGGAGGTTAGGTCTGACATTAGGGAGGACTGCAGGGAGAGGAGCATATCTTTTTAGTGTGGAGTCTAACACTGGTTGTCCTGATGTGGGGAATGCCACCATGGAGGACTGCAGGGCCTGATTAGAGGTGAGAGGGTGAAAGGAGGAGGCCTCTCCTGAGGCGCTGTGCTGTGGGTCTTCCAGTCTCATTCTGGCTTTTGCTGGACTCCCTGGTAGTGCGCCTTCCCTTGTGGGCTGCTTTTGAGGCAGATGTAGGGACCTGGGGTCCGCATCTCCCTGTGTGTCATCTGGGAGATCAGTGTACAAGCCGCGGGCAGTTTGCGCCGCTCCGCCGGCGCCATCTTGGAATCCACTGACCTTATGAGCTGAGCTGGTGAAGAAGGCCGTCAGCTTTCTCGGGTGTATGTCATCTTTTCTTTTTTGAGACATGATCCCGGGTGTTGGCTGGTTCATCAGGGGGTGATGAGGCTGTGAGTGATGCGCCGTGTGGGTCCCGATTGATCCGTTGCTCTCCCTGGCTGTCAGAGCCCTCAGACTATGTGGCCATCATGCTCGCTGGCAGACCACGCCCCCCAAGATGACCACTTCCATGCTAAAGAAGCTGAGGGTAAAGGTAATGGGCTGGCCAAGCATGTCTCAAAACCTAAACTCTATTGAGAACCTGTGGGGCATCCTCAAACTGAAGGTGGAGGAGCGCAAGGCCTCTAACATCCACCAGCTCCGTGATGTCATCATGGAGGAGTGGAAGAGGACTCCAGTGGCAACCTGTGAAGCTCTGGTGAACTCCATGCCCAAGAGGGTTAAGGCAGTACTGGAATAATGGTGACCACATAAAATATTGACACTTTGGGCCCAATTTGGACATTATCTTTTAGGGGTGTACTCACTTTTGTTGCAAGCAGTTTAGACATTAATGGCTGTGTGTTGAGTTATTTTGAGGGGACAGCAAATTTACACTGTTATGCAAGATGTACACTAACTACTTTACATTGTAGCAAAGTTTCATTTCTTCAGTGTTGTCACATGAAAAGATATATTAAAATATTTACAAAATGTGAGGGGTGTACTCACTTTTGTGAGATACTGTATGTTTTATATATGGTTTAACACAAATTGCTCTGTTGTGGTGTTGTCAGCGGCTTTCACCTATTTTGTTTATTTGAATTGATCTCTGTCATTTCTTCAGTGTTGTCACATGAAAAGATATAATAAAATATTTACAAAAATGTGAGGGGTGTACTCACTTTTGTGAGATACTGTAAGTTGCCACGTTGAATGATCAAAAAGTGAAACAATAAAGAATAAATATGAAAACGGTTCATGTAGCTCTCCAAAAGAAATATATCAATGGTGATGATAAGCAGAAAGTCTCTTGCTGGGTGTCCAATGAGTGAATGAGATGCTGTATAAAACCTCACCCAAGTGCACTTCCACCGTGAATCATACAAAATGCTTGCATACCAGAACACCAGACTCCAAATTATATGAGTCTAGACATGCAGTGGATAGTAAACCAATGGTCAGAACAATTCCCTCTGCTTTAGGCTGGAGAGGATGGTGTCAAGGCTGACAGTGCAAATCATTCCAATTCGCAACCCATGAGGAAGAAAGAAATTGCCCACATAGTGTAAAACTGTATAGTATTTTATTAAGACAAAGTGATGTTAAGAACTTACAAAAATCCAGATAAAAGCCAGCATGAGAAAGTCAAAAGTTCCCAGGAACTGGTTCGGTTGTGACCGCCAGTTTGCTATCCACTGCATTTCATGTTAAATAGTCTCCCCATAATAAATACAAACCTTCCCTCAGGGTCTGCCAGCTGCTTGTTTAGTACAAATGCAGTGCTCCAATCGAATCCGATAACTACTCCCCATGAGTGACTCAAAGTCGAGTCACCATAGAACCATGTAGAACCATGAGAAGACAATCTGTACCCTGAGGCATGTGTGATATGCGTCTCTTATAGGCATATCACATTTGCCGCGTAATAGTGCAGTTCTTTGTTTACCTTTATCGGAGTCATTGTCAACTAAAGGGGCAGCTGTCACGTCTTTTTCCTGAGAAGGGTCCTGAGGGAGGAGGAAGGGAAAGGAAAAAAAATCACAACATATCCCCAAACCCATACCCCATCCCGTCCTCTTTCCCGTCCCAGGAAGGTTATCTCTGTGAAGGGTTGAACAAGTATCTGGGTCTTGTTCAATGTACGGATCTGTCAACACCCTCTTGTCCATGCCTTCTAGGGGATAACCACTTTTGACTATCCGCTGGATCCCCAAGTCCTCCAAAGCTCTCCCGCAGCCTCCATTATACTTTACTTTTTTCCCTCTTCACTTTAGCTTTTAGCTACTCATGTCCTGTCTCTAAAGATAGATATCCCCTCTTCTGTTCCCCACCTATGGAGAGAAGTTAGTTAGTAGAGGGGGGGATTAATTGGGCCCCAATATCAAAAGATGTCATTATACCTAATTTTCACATCCTACTCCCCTTCCCTTTCCCCTTCAATCCAAGTCCACCGTTTGTTCCTTAGAGGCAACAATGTTTTCATATTCTCTTCCCATCCCGGGAGGGCTGGGGGTAATAGATCTAGCGTGCTACAAAAGTCCCTTAAATCTTCTGGGAATCTCAGCACTGCAGTGCAGCTGTCCTTTTTCCTCTTAAGACAAGCTGGGAAACCCCAGCGATAAGAGATATTGGATGTCCGCGTTTTCTCTGTCAGTGGTTTGAGGAGTCTCCTTCTTGTGAGGGTTTCTGCTGATAAATAAGTGTGTATCTGTAGATTTACTCCATCAAAGGAGATTCCAGCAGAGCGCCAAGCTTTTTCTATGATTATCGATTTTTCCTCTGCATAGTGTAACCTAACTATCACATCTCTTGAGGTATCACAGGCTTGACTTTGATACCTTATCACTAGAGTTGAGCGAACCCGAACATTTGAGAAAAAGTCTGTGTTCGGCTTCGGGGTTTGGGTATTTTTTCGCTCCTGTTGAATAGCTGCAGGGCAGCCAATCAACAAGCGTTTCACTTGTTTGCCCTTAGAAGCCATCACAGCCATGCCTACTAATGGCATGGCTGTGATTGGCCAGTGCATCATGTGACCCAGCCTCTATATAAGCTGGAGTCACCTAGTGCTGCATGTCACATCATCTCATACTAGTGTAGGGAGAGGATGCTGCTGCTGCTGATAGGGACAGATTAGCTTTAGAAAGTCATCTCATACTAGTGTAGGGAGAGGATGCTGCTGCTGCTGTGAGGGACAGATTAGCTTTAGAATCTATTAAAAACAGTGATTTATTGGTGGGTGGGTGCTAGAGGAGATTTTTGTTTGCTAGAGTACATTTTGCTTGCTAAGCAAAGTGCCTCATATAAAACCTAAGCAATTTTTCTGTTTGTTAGGTGGGCGTTTGCAGCCATTTTTGCAAGTGCAGTGCACTTGCAACTGCATGTGTGTCAGGGACACTGCTTTAATTATGTTCTGTTAGTTCAATTGGCAACATTTTGGCATATTTAAATAGTGCTTTTACATTGCAGTTAGACAAATTAAAAAAATTTTTTTTTTTTTGCAAAATATTACATTTGCAACCAGAGCGGCATTTCTTGCACAAAAATAAAAAGTGCGTCTACATTGCTGGTTTAAAAAAAAATATTCTAAATACTACATTTGCTGCCAGCAGTGCATTTCTTGCACAAAAATAAAAAGTGCGTCTACATTGCTGGTTTAAAAAAAAATATATATTCTAAATACTACATTTGCTGCCAGCAGTGTATTTCTTGCACAAAAATAAAAAGTGCGTCGACATTGCTGGTTTAAAAAAAAAAAAAATAGTGCTACATAGTACATTTGCACCTTGCTGTGCATTTCTTGCACAAAATTAAAAAGTGCGTCTACATTGCTGATTTAAAAAAAAGAATAATAAATAGTGCTACATAGTACATTTGCACCTTGCTGTGCATTTCTTGCGCAAAATTAAAAAGTGCGTCGACTTTGTCGGTTTAAAAAATAATATAAATTTGTGCTAAATAGTACATTTGCGTCCAGAATGAGGAGAACGTCAAATAAGGGACATGGTCGTGGTGCTGCTGGTGATGCTGGTGTTGGTGGTGTTGGTGAAGCTCCTGTTGCAAGGAGAGGACGTGGTCGATCTGTGCCAGCTACTCGCACAAGTGAAACACCTTCCTCACGTGCAAGTAGCCAACAGAACCTTCAACGTTATATGGTAGGCCTGAATGCCGCTCAACGAATGGTGAGGCCAGAACAAGTACAGGCAATAGTAGATTGGGTGGCTGAAAATGCCTCCAGTTCCTTCACATTGTCTCCCACCCGGTCCCTTGCTGAAAGCTCAGAGTTGGCACCTGAACCCCATGGCCATCTGTCTTTCACCTCAGCCCCTTGTAAATCAGCCAAGCAGTCTGAGCCCCAAGTCATGCAGCAGTCTCTTATACTGGTAGACATGCTGCTGAGGGCATTCCCAGTGGCTCAGTGGAAGCACAAGGCAAAGGCAGAGGAGGAGGAACCAACGCAGCTGTAGCACCGTCAGCACCTCAGAAGGCAGGGTTAGCATGGCCGAAATGTGGAAAAGCTTTGTCAGCACACGCCACAACAAACAGCACCACCAGCTGATAGGCAACGTCTTACCAGGAGGCAGCATTTCAGCAACATGGTGGAACAGTATGTGTGCATACGCCTACACGTACTGACTGATGGGTCTGCCCCATTCAACTTCTGGGTCTCCAAATTTGGCACATGGCCTGAGCTTGCCCTTTAAGCCTTGGAGGTGCTGGCCTGCCCTGCAGCCAGTGTATTGAACATGTGTTTAGCATGGCAGGGGGCGTTATCACAGACAAGCGCAGCCGCCTGTCCACAGCCAACGTGGACAAGCTAATGCTTATTAAAATGAACCAGGCATGGATCACACAAGATAGTTAGGGAATGGATATGCACTGTCAATTACAGTGTAAGGTTATCAGGTAATCTAGGATAAGTATTAAAGGCTGCTGCTGCCACCTATAGTGTTTCACATCACCTGAAAAGTATACAAAACCAATGAAAATATGGAAGCGCTACTGTTGAGAATGTTAATATTTGGCTAATAGTTAACATTAGAGTTGAGCGAACCTCTGGAAGTTCGAGTTCTGTTGGTTCGGCCGAACTTCGGGACAAAGTCCGGGTTCGGATCCGGACAGAACCCGAACGTTCGCACGGACCCCGAACCCCATTGAAATCAATGGGGACCCGAACTTTTAGGCACAAAAATGGCTGTAACAATGTCCTGGCAAGTGCTAGAGGGCTGCAAAAGGAAGTAAAATGGGGGTAAGAGTAGGGCAAGTGCCCTACGAAAAAATGGGGATAGGGAAAATAAATTAAAATAAAATAAAAAAATGGGAATGGGGGTGGATGTGGAGTAGGAGCCTACAGGTTGACTAGGCCGTGACCATGGCAGTGTAAGTGGAAGTGGCGGTGGTCGAGGAGGAGAAGGAGGTAGCCATCATGGTATTTTTTTTGTTTGTTTGTTTATAATTGGGGTAGCCCCAAAAATATTGAGGCCTATTCAAAAAAACAAGTATATGAATGGCTGTGTGAGTCCGGTCTAAATGTTTATTCTGCACAAGGTACAGACAAGTCTTGTGGGATCCATGCCTGATTCATTTTAACAAAGGTTAGCTTGTCCACGTTGGATGTGGACAAACGGCTCTGCTTGTCTGTGATAACGCCCCCTACCGTGCTAAACACACGTTCCCGACAATACACTGGCTGCAGGGCAGGCCAGCACCTCCAAGGCATAAACGGCAAGCTCAGGCCATGTGGCCAATTTGGAGACGCAGAAGTTGAATGGGGCAGACCCATCAGTCAGTACGTGTAGGCGTGTGTACACATACTCTTGCACCATGTTGCTGAAATGCTGCCTCCTGCTAAGACGTTGTCTATCGGCTCGGACGGGACGTCGGTCACATAACAGCCCTTGCACACAAATCGTGCCATCCCCCGCAATAGTGTCTGTTCGTCTCGGCAAACAGGTGTAGGTTGCACCTGTTCGATTGGAAACAATTTTACTTAGTCCGTACCTAGGGTGTTCTGAACAGACATGGAACACGTCTTATTTGTAAATCTGGCCTGAGTGTGTCGGTAAGTATATGAACAAAAAAACTTATCCGGAGTTATAAAAACCCCGATGGGGTTAATATTTGTTTGTTTGTTTTTTTTATGGTACTACCGATGGAGGAAGAGGAGGAGCTGGTGGCGGTGAAGGTG
>BLSH010523922.1:1197966-1214374 GCA_018402905.1 Glandirana rugosa | reverse complement strand
GTGAAACGTTCAACGACCAAACTATTGCATTGTATGTCAGCTATACAAATTGTAGCATTTTATGTAATGCCCATGTGTATTAAAGCTTTGAACTTTTCTACAGCATATGTATGCTATCTAGGAGATTTGTAGACTAATAACACAACCTCTGACTTTGCTTTCCCACGATGCTGTGCAGAGAAGTCTTACAATTATAAGTGGTTATTTGAAAATGTCAGCTTTTACTATAGGATGGAAAAGGTTTAGCCAATATAGTAAGACAGTTAAGTGTATTTCAGACTTTGATATGCATTAATGTCCATAAGTAATTTTACCTGCTTTTTAACATACTATATGAGGAGCAAGTAATGTACTGAAAAAGCCAAAGCTCTCAAAATAAATCCATAAATTACTTACGTAAAGATTTAATGCATTTGTTCTGGTGTCATCAAATTAAAACAGACACTGAGATATTAAAGTCTTGCTTTGACATTCAGAACAGCCTACAAAGTTGAAATATTATACAAATTCTAAGACCACACACTGCCTGGATACATTGTAACAGTAGAGGCACATGCCGCATTAAATACAATCTGTTGTTCATTTGCATAATTTAAATAAAGATCAAATTCTTCTGGGTTTACAAAGAAATTACAGACTCTGAATTGAACTTTTTTTTATTGAGAACTGAAAAAAAAATAGAACATAAGTATGTTCTTAAGTATGCTATACGCTTGTGTTAATATATCTAATAAGCAAGACATAACAACAGCTCTGTGTTCAGGCTATACCTGGACTTGTTTAGTTACTTAGCACTTGGCCAAAGGCTGACTGACCTTTATTACCCTATAACAAAGTTTGTTCTCAGGTGTGGTGTGCCGTTTTGGCTCTCTCTCATGTTGATGCTGCATTTTTCCACATGGGGCCCGCTGTGATCGCTTGGTATCCACCCATCCATCCGATTATGGGAGATTTTGGGCTGATAAATTGGATGTAAATTTGAATACCATTTCTTGTAAGTATGCTCTTCTTAGAAATTTTTCCTCCTGCTGGGGATCTCCGTTTGTGCACGGTGTTCCCTCCTTCTCTGGTGTGGTGTGCTGTTTTGGCTCTCTCTCATGTTGATGCTGCGTTTCTCCCCATGAGCCCCACTGTGATCACTTGGTATCCATCCATCCATTCGATTATGGGAGATTCTGGGCTGATATATTGGATGTAAATTTGTATACCATTTCTTGTAAGTATGTTCTTCTGAACAATTTCTTGCTGTAAACATTGGAGCACTCAGTTATTCCTAAATGCGATATACTATAGAACTGTCATTTTTTACTATTATAGAAACTAACACCCAACTGACTTAAACCTCAGAAAAAGAATCCTGGGAGGTCCGAAACATGTCAGGTGTATAGTTGAGCGAACTTCTGGAAGTTCGGGTTCTGCTGGTTCAGCCGAACTTCGGGACAAAGTCCGGGTTCGGGTCCGGACAGAACCCGAAATTTGTCCCGGACCCCGAACCCCATTGAAATCAATGGGGACCTGAACTTTTAGGCACAAAAATGGCTGTAAAAAAGTCCTGGAAAGTCCTAGAGGTCTGCAAAAGGAAGGAAAATGGGGGTAAGGGTGGGACAAGTGCCCTACAAATAAATGGGGACAGGGAAATAACTAAAAGCATTTAAAAAAAAATCAAAAATGGAGGTGGATGTGGACCATCTTCAAACTGCGTCTGAAAAGTATTAACCTCCCTGGCGGTATTCCCGAATGTGGCTCAGGGTGGAATTTCAGTACCAAGAGCGGTAACCCCGAGCCACACTCGGGATTACATCGCTGGATCCAGGCAATGTTACTCACCTTGTCCCCTGGATCCAGCGATGTCCTCCCGCGGTGTCAGCGTGTCTGTGCGCCGCCAGATGACTCCTGTGTGCCGGGCTCCGTTCCCTGCGAGCGTCGCATCGCACGGGGACGGAGACCGACGGGAAATTCAAAAAGTGAAACACACACAGCACATACAGTACACTGTAATCTTATAGATTACATTATTGTATGAAGTCATTTCACATCCCCGTTGTCCCTAGTGGTTTGCCCAGAGCCCTGCATGCACTTTTATATAATAAATGTCATTCTTTCTGCCTGGAAACATGAGAATGTCCATAGCAACCAAAAAGTGTCCCTTTGCGTCAAAAGTGGTTTTTGATCAGCTAGAAAACACTGATAGTAAATAAGAATCATTTGCAGAATTGAGTGATACTGATTTTTGGGGAAATTTATCATCAGAAACTGAAAGTGACGACAGTGACAATTCTGCAAATGAGCAAATTTCTGCGTTTTTGGTTTGATTACATAATTGAATAAATTGTATTACTATTATATTATTATTTTTGATAATTATTTTTAGTTATTTATTATATTATAATTTATGATTTCATTTTTCAAACTTTTTCATACCCGGGATGTCTACTAGGCTCTTGTTTGGACAGATTTAAGTGAGTTATTGCTAAGAATTACAGGCCTACAATATAAAACGCCAAATTTTCATGCAAAATAATTGTACCGCTTTCAGCACCAAAAATCAGAAATAATCATACCGCCAGGGAGGTTAATTAATGGTAGAAGCCATATCACTGTTCTAAAATCATCTTCAAACTGTGTGAAAAAAGTATAAATAAGCCGGGAGAACCCATATCACTGTTCTACAATCATCTGGAAACTGTGTGTTAAACTTTAACTAAAACTGGGAGAACCCATACTACTGTTCTACAATCATCTGGAAACTGTGTGTTAAACTTTAACTAAAACCGGGAGAACCCATACTACTGTTCTACAATCATCTGGAAACTGTGTGTTAAACTTTAACTAAAACCAGGAGAACCCACGCTACTGTTCTACAGTCATCTGGAAACTGTGGGTTAAACGTTAACTAAAACCGGGAGAACCCACACTACTGTTCTACAATCATCTGGAAACTGTGGGTTAAACTTTAACTAAAACCGGGAGAACCCATACTACTGTTCTACAATCATCAGGAAACTGTGTGTTAAACTTTAACTAAAACCGGGAGAACCCATACTACTGTTCTACAATAATCTGGAAACTGTGTGTTAAACTTTAACTAAAACCGGGAGAACCCATACTACTGTTCTACAATCATCTGAAAACTGTGTGTTAAACTTTAACTAAAACCGGGAGAACCCATACTACTGTTCTACAATCATCTGGAAACTGTGTGTGAAACTTTAACTAAAACCGGGCGAACCCATATCACTGTTCTAAAGTCATCTAAAAACTGTGTGTGAAACTATAGCAGAGCAAACCCATATCACTGTTCTAAAATAATCTAAAAACTGTGTGTGAAACTATAGCAGAGCGAACCCATATCACTGTTCTAAAATCATCTAAAAACTGTGTGTGAAACTACTGCAGAGCGAACCCATATCCCTGTTCTTCTCTCTGCTATAGTTTCACACACAGTTTTTAGATGATTTTAGAACAGGGATATGGCTTCTCCCGGTTTTAGTTTAAGTTTAACACACAGTTTACAGATGATTGTAGAACAGTAGTATGGGTTCTCCCAGTGAATGGGGAACAGCGATCTCTGATGTCCCAGGCAGCCCATTCCCCCTACAGTTAAAAGAGAACAGAGAACAAAGTTATCCCCTTTATCTCCCTCTAGTGTTAACCCCTTCCCTGCCAGTGTCATTTATACATTGATCAGTGCATATTTATAGCACTGATCAGTGCAATAATGTCACTGGTCCCCAAAAAGTGTCACATAGAATCAGATTTGTCCACCGCAATGTCCCAGTCCCACTAAAAAATGCTACCATTACCAGTAAAAACATAAAAAAAGTCCATAAATCTATCCCCTATTTTGTAGACGCTATAATCAATATGTGCTTACTGCAATTTTTTTTTTTACCAGAAATATGTAGAAGAATATATATTGGCCTAAACTGATACTTTTTTTGGATATGTATTATAGCAGAAAGTAAAAAATATTGTGTTTTTTTTTTTAAATTGTCACTATTTTTTTGTCTATAGAACAAAAAAATAAAATCCACTGAGGTGATCAAATACCACCGAAAGAAAACTCTATTTGTGGTAAATAAAGACATAAAATTTGTTTTAGTACAACGTCACACAACTGCGCAATTGTCAGTTAAAGCGACGCAGTTCCATATCGCAAAAAATGGCCTGGTCAGGAAGTGGGTGAAAACTTTCGGGGCTGAAGTGCTTAATTGTACCTACAGGTAAGCCTATAGTAAGGCATACCTGTAGGTACTGTAAATACCTCCTAAACTTGCACCGTTTATGAGATATTTATTATATACACTGCTGCCGACGTCATTGGGGCATGCACAGTGAAGGAACGGCCTGCTCATGCCGTTTCTTCAGGGCCTGTGCCATAACTGGCGGCACCCGCGCACATGTGCGGGAGTGACATCATCATGGCTCCAGCCAACCACTGCACTGGAAACCGCAAACCCTGAAGTAACTCCGGGAAAGATATCGACCATGTCAGCGGTGTGCCTGTGCCACTGCAGGGCATTGTTTTAAGGTAAGTATTTCATAATGAGCTAGTATAGGATGCATACCAGCTCATTATGCCTTTGTCTTGCAGGTTTTTATTTGGGGGGGGGGGATTTGGAGGTTTACAACCTCTTTAAGACAACTCACATGAACTAAAATGGGATTTCACATGACATGCGACTTGGGGTCTCACAAGTCGGACCCCAATTCGCGGCAATGTGAACCAAGCCTAATTGAACAAGCTGAAGTTAGAAGCTGAATATTATTCACATCTGCCCCAGATTCTGTGTGCACCAGTTTTAGTAAATCTCGCCCCCACACTGAAACTGCCAACTGATACAAGGAGAGGTGGCTGGGGGGTCCGATCAAAATTTTGCTATGGGGCCCCATGATTTCTAGTCACAATGCTGGTGTGCCTGGAATACTCATCAGCAGTGGTCTGCAACAGATTTGTTACCGAAGATGAGACAGATTTCTACTCAGAACAGAAACACAACTGGTAAAGGTTAGGTTTCATTCTCTGCTGCATTACTGTAGCTGAGGGAGGAGTTTATGGATCAAATTGTAACCTTCTATTACATCTATTGCACAATCTATCGCACTGATCCTGCTTGGCATTGTCTTGGTGTTCAACAAAATGAATGAATAGCCTCCATAGTATGGTAAGTGAATTGATCAAGTTCACTAGTTTCACCATGAATTATAGGTAAATGCTGGTAGGTTTGGTAATATATACTGTACATCAAAATCTCACTGTGCATGTTCTTCTTTGCCTACCCTTTAACTAAGAATTACAACTGCTTTACAAATAAGAGGAAAAGTGGCTTGTTTGGTAATAAGTTAAGCAGCATGTACAGCTGCTCCCAGAACACATCAGTCTTTTATGGACTTTTAGGCCTGTTGCTTCTGTTAACAGGAAGACAGAATATATAAAAAATAAAGTCCACAATAGATGAAGCTATAAGACTCTATGGGGCTAATTCACTATATTGCGAATATGCGATCGCGTGACGCCTTAAAATAACACCCATTCAAGGTAATTAGCATATGAACTGGGCGATCGTGTGAATGCAAAAACGCGTTATTGCCGCGAATATGCCTTCTTAATCGGCATATGTGGGAATAGCTGATGTCAATTGGGCTTGAACCTGCAGAATCCATTGAAGGCTTGTATGAACATGATTTGCTTGAAAAAGGGTATGGGAACTACCGCAGCAAAATGGAAACCATTGGCGAATATCAACACCGGTAGGATTCGAACCTGTAGCTGTAAGCTTTGAAGGTATCAGAAGGAACCACTCCACTATCGACATGAACACAAGCAGCCATAGAAAATACATTTACTAATCTTGGATTCTGTTAATTCTCTACAAACTAACTGCCGGCACGTTAACTAGTGTGTGATTATTCCAATGCCACATCATATTATTGAATATGTACATACCATTGCATGCACTTAAAGAATTCATAGTATGGAAGCAATATAACTGATGTGCATTGGCTAATTGGCGAATATGTGTTTGCATATTTTCAGCATCTAATGCTGAGTACAATGCAAGCTTTCAGAAGGCCATACCATCCATACCATTGAACTACTCTGTGAGATAGATAGCCTTGTTTAAATGTATCATGTAGGCTTGCTGATACCATACAAATCATTGTACCAGCCAAACTTTGAACAGTCAGAATTGTTTGACATTCATGTCAGCTGGGATTATTACCGATCTGTGATTAGCTGAAGCTATTCACATGGTACAGGTTGTTGAGATAAGCCCAAGTACCATGTGATAGCTGGGGCTCAATCCCAGCTCATCAATCTAGGTAACCATGCTGATATTAAAGTGGTGCCTCAGCCCCCCCACCACAGAAAATGTACAAGTCAGCAGCTACACATCCTGCAACTACTGACTTTAATTATTAGGACACTGTCCTGGAAGCTAGTGATGTTGGCAGCCCATGTTTCCATTGGCTCTCAGGTGCTGTCACCTCCATTGCCGATTCCCTACTGCTCATGCACAAAGGGTACTGCGCTTTCTGAAAGGCCTGGCAGCAGGGAAGGAGGAGGGGTGACAAATTTCTGCCATACCTCGCTGCAGTGAAATCTGTCGGAAGTGGGGACAGGTAAATGTCCAAAACAGGTACCCCCCCCCCGAAAAGGTGCCAAACATGGCATCAGAAGGGGGGAGAGAGGTAAGCAGAGCTTCCACTTTTGGGTGGATGTCTAAGGCCCCTTTCACACTTGTGCAACTTGTCCTGCAACTTGGGACTGCAAAGTCGCCTGTCAAATTGGACCCAGCAATTTCCAATGAGTAGGATTCATAGCTGTCTGACTTCAAGTGGTATCAACTTCAAACTAGTCCCTGAACTACTTTGGTCCGAGTTTGATATGACTTGCGGTCCCTAGACCTCAAGATTACATCAAAGTTGCATGACTTTCATGTCACACAAGTGCGAATGGGGCCTAAGTCAAAGGTGTTATCCTGAAAGTAATGCAGTTTGCCCACAATATTGTCCCAACTTCAGGGAATGCCTGAGTAATATTGAGAGCTAGGAACCTCAAGTCACACCAAAGTAGTACAGGGACTACTTTGAAGTTGGTGCCACTTGAAGTAGCACAGGTATGAATAGTTTCAGGAAAAGTCAGCCAAGTGTAAAATGAGTGTATATAAGCAACTCTCTCAGATATACAGTCATGGCCGAAATTGTTGGCACCCCAGAAATGTTTCCTGAAAATCAATTTTTCTCACAGAAAAGTATTGCAGTAATACATGTTTTGCTATACACGTGTTTATTCCCTTTGTGTGTATTGGAACAAAACAAAAAAAGGGAGGAAAAAAAGCAAATTGGACATATTGTCACACAAAACTCCAAAAATGGGCTTGACAAATTTATTGGCACCCTTTCAAAATTGTGGATAAATAAGATTGTTTCAAGCATGTGATGCTCCTTTAACCGCTTGCCTACCGCCCACCGTCAAATGACGGCGGCACGGTGAGGCTCTCGTTCTGGGACGATGTCATATGACGTCATCCCTTTAAATCGGAATTGCGCACGGGCACGCGCATCCCGGCTCTGTCGGTGGCGGTGTGTCCCTAGGGCACACCGTGTCACTGACTGGGGTGAACAGCCATTGGCCATGGCTGTTTACCATGTGATCGGCCATGACGGATTCACGGCTGATCACAAACGGCACTTCCCCCATTCGCACCGCGCGTGCGCGTCGGTGGCGATGTGTTCCCTGGGAACACTGCCTGTCACCGACACTGGTATCAGCCACCGGCCGACGGCTGTTACCTTGTGATCGGCTGTGATCTACTTCACAGCCGATCACATCCAATGTAAACAGAGCGGTAACTCACTGTTACCAGCTCTTCTCTCCTCACACAGTGTCCAATGTGAGGAGAGAAGAGCTAGGATCAGTGAGTTACTGATCTGTACAGTAAAAACACTCACTGTCACATCCCCCCCTGCCCCCCCCAATGCACCTGTCACCCAACAGTCACCCCATCTGCACCCATAAAGTGTACCTGTCATCATAAAGTGCACATGTCATCGTACTGCCATCATAAAGTGCACCTGTCACCCATCACCCATCAGTGATCGTGGCCTGTCACCCGTAAGTGACCATGGCGTGTCACCCATCAGTGACCGTGGCCTTTCACCCATCACTGACCGTGGCCTTTCACCCGTCACCCATCAGTGACTGTGGCCTGTCACCTGTTAGTGGCCGTGGCGTGTCACCCGTCAGTGACCGTGGTGTGTAACCCGTCAGTGACCGTGGCATGTCACCCATCACCCATCAGTGACCGTGGCATGTCACCCATCAGTGACCGTGGCGTGTCACCTGTCACCCATCAGTGACCGTGGCGTGTCACCCATCAGTGACCATGGCATGTCACCCAACACTGACCATGGCCTGTCACCTGTCACCCATCACTGACTATGGCCTGTCACCCATCAGTTAATGTGGTGTGTCAACCGCCACACATCAGTGACCGTGGCCTGTCACCTAAAACACTGACCATGGCCTGTCACCTGTCACCCATCACTGACCATGACCTGTCACCCATCAATTAACGTGGTGTGTCAACCACCACACATCAGTGACCGTGGCCTGTCACCCAACACTGACCATGGCCTGTCACCCATCACTGACCACTGCCAGTCACCCATCACCCATCAGTGACCGTGACCAGTCACTCATCAGTGACCACCACCAGACAACCGTCACCCATCAGTGACCACCGCCAGTCACCCATCACCCATCAGTGACCACCGCCAGTCAACCATCACCCATCAGTGACCACCACGAGTCACCTGTCACCCGTCGCGCATCTGTGACCACCGCCAGTCACCTGTCACACATTAGTGATCACCACCAGACACCGGTCACCCATCAGTGACCACCGCCAGACACCCATCACCCATCAGTGACCACCGCCAGACACGCGGCACCCATCAGTGACCACTGCCAGTCACCCATCAGTGACCACCACCAGTCACCCATCAGTGACCACCACCAGACACCCGGCACCCATAAGTGACCACCGCCAGTCATCCATCACCTATCAGTGACCACCGCCAGTCACCTGCCACCCATCAGTGACCACCACCAGTCACCCATCAGTGACCACCACCAGTCACTCGTCATCCATCAGTGACCACCACCAGTCATCCGTCACCCATTAGTGACCACCCCCAGACACCCATCACCCATCAGTGTCCACCGCCAGACACCTGCCACCCATCAGTGACCACCGCCAGTCACCCATCACCCATCAGTGACCACCACCAGACACCCATCAGTGACCATTGCCAATCATCTGTCAGTGACCATCACACCCATGAATAAACATCACCTGTAAAAGTCTTACACATGTAATATCGCCATACTCGGGGGGAGTAGTAGAATGTATTTTGGGGTGTCATTTTTGCTAGGTACATGCTATGTGTTGGAAATATCATATAAATGGACAACTTTGTGTAAAAATAAAAGCATTTTCATTTTTTCCCACATTTTCCAAATACTACTGGAAAAAAAATGACATTTTCAAAAGACTCATTATGCATCATAGATTATACATTGGGGTGTTTCCTTTCCAGAATGGGGTCATTTTGTGGGCAATTCCATTGTCCTGGTGCTCCAGGACCTTCAAAAGTGTAATAGGTAGGGGGTTGAGAAATGAGATGTGTAATTTGTGCTCGTAGAATGCCTGAAGGTGCTACTTCAATGTTGGGCCTCTGTATGTGGCCAGACTATGTAGAAGTCTTACACATGTGGTATCGCCATACTCGGGGGGAGTAATAGAATGTATTTCGGGGTGTCATTTTTGCTATGTACATGCTATGTGTTGGAAATATCATATAAATGGACAACTTTGTGTAAAAAAAATGTGTTTTAATTTTTTTCCCACATTTTCCAAAAACTACTGGAAAAAAATTACATGTTCAAAAGACTCATTATGCCTCATAGATTATATGTTGGGGTGTTTTCTTTCAAAAATGGGGTCATTTGTGGGCAATTCCATTGTCCTGGTGTTCCAGGACCTTCAAAAGTGTAATAGGGGGTTGAAAAGTGAGATGTGTAATTTATGCTTGTAGAATGCCTGAAGGTGCTAGTTCAATGTTGGGCCTCTGTATGTGGTCAGGCTATGTAAAAATCTCACACATGTGGTATCGCCATATTTAGGAGGAATAGCAGAATGTATTTTGGGGTGTCATTTTTGCTATGTACATGCTATGTGTTGGAAATATCTTAATAAATTGACAACTTTTCCCACATTTTCCAAAAACTACTGGAAAAAAATGAACCATTCAAAAGACTCATTATGCCTCATCAATTATTCGTCGGGGTGTTTGCTTTCCAGAATGGGGTCATTTTGTGGGCAATTCCATTGTCCTGGTGCTCCAGGGCCTTCAAAATGTGATAGGTTTTCATGACATTAGATGTGTAATTTATGTCCCTAGAATACCTGATGGCGCTCCCTGCATGTTGAGCCTCTGTATGTGGCGAGGCTGTGAAAAAGCCTAAGACATATGACATCGCCATACTCAGGAGGAGGAGTAGAATGTGTTTTTGGGTGTAATTTGTGGTATGCATATGCTGTGTGTGAGAAATAACCTGTTACAATGACAATTTTGTGAAAAAAAAAAAGAAAAAAAAATCTTCATTTTGCAAAGAATTGTGGAAAAAAAATTACAACTTCAAAAAATTCACCATGCCACTTACTAAATACCTTGGAATGTCTACTTTCCAAAAATGATTGACACCATAACTTGTAGACTCTATAACAAGGACCAAATAATATACACTTATTTGGGTTATTTTTACCAAAGATAGGTAGCAGTATAAATTTTGCTCAAAATTTACAAAGAAAAATTACTAAATGCAACATTTTATGACAGAAACAAAGAAAAAGGCATTTTTTCACAAAATTTTCAATCTTTTTTTATTTATAGCACAAAAAATAAAAAAAACCATAGTGATTAAATACCAGCAAAAGAAAGCTCTATTTGTGTGAAAAAAAGGACGCAAATTTCATATGGGCACAGTGTTGCATGACTGAGTAATTGTCATTCAAAGTGTGATAGCGCTGAAAGCTGAAAGCTGAAAGCTGAAAAATGGCCTGGACAGGAAGGGGGTTTTCGTGCGCAGTATTGATGTGGTTAAACTCACTTGGGGCAAGTAACAGGTGTGGGCAATATAAAAATCACACCTAAAAACAGATAAAAAGGAGAGAAGTTCACTTAAGCCCCGTACACATGGTTCGACGGTTGTATACAACAGGTCGTACTTACAACCGTCGTATATGTAATCGATCGTTCGTATGTGCGATTTGAACAGCCGAACATACGACGGTCGAACAAGGGGAGTTGTATGAGCAGACTAGAAAACTTGGTCGTACCAACAAGCGGTCATACGACCGTTGTATCGTGTGTACAGAGCAGTTGATACAACAAAGTTGTATTGTGCAAAACACGCATGCTCCAAAGTCAGGAATGGCTGGATGCTAATTACATGCACCTGAACGTTCTTCTGTGGTCGTACGATTGTGTAGTGCAGTCAGTATGCTAGATACAACAGCCAACATACGATTTGCGACGATCGTACATACGATCGTCGTCCCGTGTGTACGAGGCTTTAGTCTTTGCATTGTGTGTCTGTGTGTGCCACACTAAGCATGGACAACAGAAAGAGGAGGAGAGAACTGTCTGGGGACTTGAGAACAAAAATTGTGGAAAAATATCAACAATCTCAAGATTACAAGTCCATCTCCAGAGATCTAGATTTGCCTTTGTCCACAGTGCGCAACATTATCAAGAAGTTTGCAACCCATTGCACTGTAGCTAATCTCTCTGGGCGTGGACGGAAGAGAAAAATTGATGAAAGGTTGCAACCCAGGATAGTCCCGATGGTGGATAAGCAGCCCCAAACAGGTTCCAAAGAAATTCAAGCTGTCCTGCAGGCTCAGGGAGCATCAGTGTCAGTGCGAACTATCCGTAGACATTTAAATGAAGTGAAACGCTATGGCAGGAGACCCAGGAGGACCCCACTGCTGACACAGACATAAAAAAGCAAGACTACAGTTTGCCAAAATGTACTTGAGTAAGCCAAAATCCTTCTGGGAAAAAATCTGGAGGACAGATGAGACCAAGATAGAGCTTTTTGGTAAAGCACATCATTCTACTGTTTACCAAAAATGGAATGAGGCCTACAAAGAAAAGAACACAGTACCTACAGTGAAATATGGTGGAGTTTCAATGATGTTTTGGGGTTGTTTTGCTGCCTCTGGCACTGGATGGAGTGGTTTCCCAGAATAGATCTCCAAGCCCGATACTAGCACATTATACTATCACATAATAATTTTTCTCCCATGATGTTGTTGGGGTGGATGTAGGAGGTGCTTTTAATGACAACATTGTCAATTTTAATGTTTTCATGTCTTCATATTCACCGCTGTCTGTATTTTTTATTAATTATTTGGTAATAAAGCTCCTGCACTTGTTATACTGCTGTTTCTCCCACATTTTTGAACTGTCTTTAGGGTTGTTTCTATCAACCCACCCCTAGTGTTTTGTGTATTAAGTTAAAGGTGTCAATAATTTTGTCTAGCCCATTTTTGGAGTTTTGTGTGACATTATGTTCAATTTGCTTTTTTTCCTCCCTTTTTTGTTTTGTTTCAATACACACAAAGGGAATAAACATGTGTGTAGCAAAACATGTGTTACTGCAATACTTTTCTGTAAGAAATACTTGATTTTCTGGAAAAATGTCTGGGGTGCCAACAATTTCGGCCATTAATGTATATATATGTATAAAATATAAAAGCAGCTCTCTCATGTTGTAAGGGTCCCCAGTGCCTCAATGGCCCTTACAACAAAGACTTTAGCAGTCTTTAACATTGGAGTCTATTGTAGGGGGACATCCGGTTTGGGGACACTGTTCTCCCAAACCATAGCCAATAAAAATACCAAACTTTAGTCACATAGAGAGCGCCCCATAGGCAACAACTGGGCCTGGATTGGGACCTACGGCATCTATGGTTCGGTCGTACCAGGTCCTCAAAGTGACCAGTCATTGACCGGCAATTGTCAGGTGAACTTTAGACTTAACATTAGAGTCTATGGGGGCACCCAGTTTGGGGACACCGTTCTCCTGAACCATAGGCGATAAAAATACCAAACTTGGGTCACATTGAGAGTACCCCCTGGACCACAACTGGTCCAAGCTTGGGACCTCTAGCACCTATGGTTCAGCACGAGGTCTTATTGCAAGCATTGGGTGAGGCTGTGCTGCCTGTGCACTGTTTTTTTAACCCCTTGGATCCCACACTAGCATGCATTGCACACTTCACTTGAATGAGTCATGCTAGTGGTGGAAACCTCCTACACATAAATACTACATTTAGACATAATTTTGGTAAGGACATGAGTCATGAGAATAGAAAGCCTCTCTACATGAAGTGACATGCTCGGGATGCAAACCCAGAACCTAGAAGCGTTAAGCTGTTAGCCACCAGTCTGCCAAGTGTGCAACCCTCCTACACATAAATACACATATACTGCATTTATTTGGACATATAGGTGGTGGAATTACATTAGTCTGGAGTTTATTCTGTGCTATTTGGTGGTGCTTGGAGTGTAGAACAGTGATGTTATTGCAACAGTAATTGTATTGTTTGTGGTTTGTGAAGATACCTGTGTGAGTTTGGCAAAAGATTTTAATGAGATGGACAGCAACAAGCAAGAGACAGAGAAAAAATATTTTAACAAAACATGAGAAGATTAAACATTCTAACATTCTTAAAAACAAATTAGATTATGAAATAGCAATTTGTGAATTTACCATAGTGCCCTCTAAAAAAGGTATGGGAGTTCTTGTCTGAGCATGCTCAGTTGTGCTGATGAATAGTCAGGAAAAAAGGAGGAATTTGGCTCTTTTCAGACTTTCAATGATATTTCAGGTTATATATCACTTTTTTAAACAATTTAAAAGCAGATCATCATTAAACAAGATACTACATTTTTAAGAACCATTTAAGTGATCATATCATGCCCTAAACATTATTTCCATGTGCAATTCCCTTGCTTCTACCACGACTATTTTTTTTAGTCAGTCACTGTTGTCTGGGCGCTATAGTGAATTTGATTCTGGGAGTATTTTTCCCCTCAAGGCTTTAGTGAATTCCATTTTAATGCTAATTAGCGCGAATTTGTGATTCTGTGCGTTAAAATTCACGTGAAGGCAGAATCAGCTATAGTAAATGACCCCCTATGACTGTATATGGAGTGATTGCATTGTAATAAATCTAGTTGGATCCTTAAATGTGATAAAAACATGTGGTCAATTGCACTGAAAACATGTGGTCTATTTTGTATTGTTTTCCACAAATTCAACAGAAATAAGCTGCCACCATCTATAACTGAAAGGCTGATTTGTACTGCATAGTTGATGTGTCTATGGGGTTGAAAAGGGATTTCTAAAGGCCTGTTAATGGCTTAAAAACAACTAAAAGCATATATGTGTTATATATTGTCAAATTGGACATATGTCTAAACATATTAGAAACTTCTTAAAAGAGTGATTTTAAGAATAAATAGTGCACAAATTTGTTACTTGAATCTAATATGCATAAGAGAGTTTACAAAGGAGCAAGTGGACATTTGACAAATAGACAGTACCTTCATCATTGAATTAATAGCTACAAATTTTCAAATTGAGTAATTGTTAATTTTAGTAACATAGGGGTTGATTTACTGAAACTGAAGAGTGCAAAATCTGGTGCAGCTCTGCAAAAAAAAAACAATCAGCTTCCAGTCGTTTTTTGTTAAAGCTTAATTGAACGAGCTGAAGTTAGAAGCTGATTGGCTACCATGCACAGCTTCCCCAAATTTTGCACTCTCCAGTTTTAGTAAATCAACTGCACAGTTTTGATTTTACCAAGCAGGGAATAATATCTGTATTACATAACATTTTTTTTTTTTTTTTTTTTTTCTTGTTCAAAAGGTTTTATTGAAAAGATACATAATAAAAAAACATACAGAAAAAAGATAAGATAAGGGAGGGGGGGTAGGGATACATAGATGTTCACCGAAGAAGGTGAGGGGGGGATTGAAGGTTTGAACATCATACATATGGGAACATGGCACAGAACTGAGATAAACAGTTACTATGGTTGGGTAGACAGTCCATGAAAGTTCGAGATGTGGCCAAGCGTTCCGTCTTCCAGCCCCGGACACCCCATCTGGGAACAAACTGTGTCCTGGGAGTAAGATCGGTCCATTCGGTCTTTGTAACCAAATAACCAGCAGTCTGACCGTTGACAACTACAGGAGAATAGCTTTCACAGGTAAACCTACCCAAACAAGAAAAAGTATAGCATACATCAAGGAGACACCATTCTGATATTGTTAAGTACCTTAGGAAGGGTTCTAAGCGGGAAAGCTCAGTATTGAAAGTTGGTGGGTTAATTTCCATATCAAGGATAGTAGGCATTATGAAGTGGCTCTGGAGCAGACAGGAGGAAATGATATATGATCCCATCTAAGAAACAGCTGTTATGGTAATCCTAAATTAGACTGGTAGCAGGTCTCAGCCTCGGCTTAGAAAAGCTGATGGGGATGACCTGATAACAGCCTTGCAATATCCGAGTATGAGGGAAGGAAAGGTCTCCTTGGTATGTTGTCTTAGAAACAGTTCAAATTGGTATGTCTAGAAACAAAAACCTTCAGGAAGGAAGAGCGATCTGAAAATGGGAGCCCAGAAGTGGAGAGCTTGAAGAGTAGGTGGGTAGAGACAGGGTCCGGGCTAGGAAGAAAAGAGGGGAGAGAGGAAGAGGGAAGGGGGGAGGGGGGGTTCTCTGTTCCTCGCCAGGGGGGTTCTACTTTGTAAGTGAATGATGGAAATGTGCTGTGAATGCCGGGACTATTTGACCAGCTATGGAAGCAAAAGAGAGGAGTCAAAATCAGGTGGTAGGTAATGTTCAACCCATGGTTGCCATATTCTTTCAAATTTGGGAATCTTGTTCAGTATTGTGGCCTCGATTTTAGCGTGAATCATCGCAGTAGTAATTCTTTGCCACCTGGACGGGCTAACAGCGTCGGAAGACCGCGTGTTAGAAGTATTACTAGAGGTGCCAATGTCCGGTGTGTTAACTAGGTAGGGGTCTCCACCGGGATGACTTACAGTTTGGTCTATAATATTCGTCCGTAGCAAAATTTAACTGTGATGTTTATTGGTGCCGACGGTTTGTTTGTCACCGTTTTCGGACCTTTAGAGGTGTCAACCGGTGATGTCTTTGCTAGGTTTCTTAATGATGACGCTACTAAGTGCGATTTTAGCTCCGGTGTTATGACTTGTTCTAAGGGTTTAAACTTTCTTATACCGTTGGTACCCAACTTGTAA
>BLSH010523922.1:1108170-1120458 GCA_018402905.1 Glandirana rugosa | reverse complement strand
AATTCAGTACTACAGTAACATGTGCCGTTGTCCATAGCAACCAGCAGGAGCTGCCTTCAAGTTTAACTTTAATTCCATAAAGTTTTATTGAATGAAACAATAAACACAGTACAGCGTAAAGTAATCAAGTACAGAGACCAAGTAGACAGTTATATAATCGCATTTCAGGGTGAGTTTCAGGATAATTATCATATTTGTTGCCTTGGAGTCCAGAAAACTGAAACATACACCAGATTTTGGATGGAAGAGCAAAGAAGACAAGTAATTCAAAGTGCTGTAGTAGTCTAAGGCCCCATCTGGATTGTCTGGTGGTGTCTCTATTGAGATCCTATGGTCGGGTACTGTTAAAGGGGAGATAACAAACAGCAGCAGGATGGGGCGCAGGGGGAGGGGGGAGTAGTATGGGAAGAAGGGATGGGTGGGTAGAGATGGGGGGAAGGTTGGGGGGCACAGAACCTCATTTCACCTGGTTGCAAGGGGAGCTGTTTAATAGGAGGACAGGGAGTCTGCTCTACAGTGCCTTATGTGGTTGGGCAGCCTCTGTCCATAATTCTTTATATTGGTCAGTCGTTTTAAAGTCGATCCAGCATAGCCACATCTTATGAAAGGATGATATGCGCTCGTCTGAAATAGCTATGAATTCCTCAATTTCCTGAGTCCTGTTCAGTCTGGTCAGCCAGTCAGTAATTGAAGGTGTTTTCGTTTGTCTCCATAGGGGAGGAATGCACATTCTGGCTGCGTTAATCATATGCATAACGAGAGATTTTTTGTAGGCATGTTTCATAATGCTAGAGCAATGTAAGAGAAACTGATGGTGAGTAAATTCAATGGGGTAGGACGTTACTTTGCATATCACATTGTGTACTTTTTCCCAGAATGGGAAAGTACATGAACACTCCCACCAAATATGGAGCATCGATCCCAAGTGGGATCTACAGGGTGGGCCATTTATATGGACACACCTTAATAAAATGGGAATGGTTGGTGATATTAACTTCCTGTTTGTGGCACATTAGTATATGTGAGGGGGGAAACTTTTCAAGATGGGTGGTGACCATGGCGGCCATTTTGAAGTCGGCCATTTTGAATCCAAATTTAGTTTTTTCAATAGGAAGAGGGTCATGTGACACATCAAACGTATTATTGGAAAGTGGATTGGTCGTCGTGGGCCAGTTGAATGGCCCCCAAGGTCTCCCGATCTGACCCCCTTAGACTTTTATCTTTGGGGTCATCTGAAGGCAATTGTCTATGCTGTGAAGATACGAGATGTGCAGCACCTGAAACTACGGATACTGGAAGCCTGTGCTAGCATTTCTCCTGCGGTGTTGCTATCAGTGTGTGAAGAGTGGGAGAAGAGGGTTGCATTGACAATCCAACACAATGGGCAGCACATTGAACACATTTTATAAGTGGTCAGAAATTTGTAAATAACTCATGAAAGAAAAAAAGTTACGTTAAAACCAAGCACACCGTTGTTTTTCTTGTGAAATTCCCAATAAGTTTGATGTGTCACATGACCCTCTTCCTATTGAAAAAAGAAAAGTTGGATTCAAAATGGCCGACTTCAAAATGGCCGCCATGGTCACCACCCATCTTGAAAAGTTTCCCCCCTCACATATACTAATGTGCCACAAACAGGAAGTTAATATCACCAACCATTCCCATTTTATTAAGGTGTATCCATATAAATGGCCCACCCTGTACATCTGCAGCATTGGTCTGTTAGTGTGGGGAAAATGTTGTGGAGTAGGGCTGGTGTTCTATACCATTGTGTGATCACCTTGTAGTTATATTCCTGAGTCAATACATTCAGGGTGCCCTTAAGAGCAGTGGCACATAGTGATTCCCACTGCTCTTCCGAAAGGCAGCTCTCCCCGGGCGCCTCCCATGATTTTTTAATCGGCTGTAAGTGGTCAGAATCAGCAGATGAGTTTATGGAGTATATTATTGCTACAAGATGTCTCCGTGGTTGGCCAGAGCAAAGTTTCTCAAATGGAGTTCTAGGTCTAGAGAATATTGGCCTGTTAACAGAGTTGTTCAGGTAGTGACTGATCTGAAGGAAGGGCCAATGGGGCATAAGCGGGATGTCATGTGCATCTGCAACATCTTTCCGAGAACAGTACTTGCCCTCCGAAAGAAGTGGGCTGCCCTAGGGTTGAAGTTTGGCAGCTCATAAAACTATTTGGAGGATAAAAGGAATTTCCTTTTGGTTTGCTTCCCTAATTCCTTTAGTAAGTCTTTCCTGGTCTGCATCAGGGTATCATATGTCGCTGTCGAGTGCTTATGGGCTGCTTCTAATAAGCAAATTTTGTCGGTCAACTTTTTAATCTGCGCCTGTTTCTCCTTTTTAAGGTGAGACGAAAGGGCTATGCACATATAGTGCATTTATGGGCAAGCCAAATATTCATATCCAAGACATCAGGGGTGGAGCTACATTTTTAGCTCTGTTTCTATTAAGGTTTTGTGGACAGGATCTGACAGTAAAAATTAGTTGAGCTTCCAAGTCTTTTCCCTCTGTTCTGTGTGTGGGAATCGTAAAGTAATTGAAATGGGGTGATGGTCGGAAATATACATGGGTTCAGTTGTTGCTTTATGTAGGTATTGTAGGTTATTTTGGGCCAGAAATAGATAATCTAGTCTAGAATATTTTGGTGTGGGGGAGAAAAGAAGGTATAATCTTTGGTATCTGGAAATAGGGTCCTCCAGGTATCTTGTAGAGCTAGAGAATTGAGTTGGAGCCTGATTTGTCGGAGGGCGCGGTACAAGATTGAGGATGAGCCTGAGGAAGAGTCTATGTGCGGTTGTAAGGGAACATTCATATCGCCGCCAAATACAATCAGCCCCTCCTGGAACGGTATCAGCTGATCAAAAACGCCCCTGATGAAGGAGACCTGGTGGCAGTTGGGGGAGTATATGTTTACAAGCGTTATTGGCTTGTTGTACAGTGTGCCCTTGACAAAGAGGAATCTGCCTTCTGGGTCTATCGTTTGCACTTTAAAGGTGAAGAGGAGGTTACGGGCTAACAGGATTGCGACGCCCTTTGATTTACCCAAAGTCGAGGAGATATGGCATAGCACTGGGAAATTTTTATCGTTGAATCTGGGGATGTGTGGGCCTCTGAAATGTGTTTCCTGGACAAACGCAATTTGGACTTTGTGTTTGTGCAATTCTCTAATGGTTGTGGACCTTTTTTCAGGGAGGTTTAAGCCTCTGGCATTTATTGAGAGCACTTTAAGCGTGGAGTAGTTAGGCATAGTTAGCGTGTGGAGATGTGGGGAGAGCACAAGTTGTGCTAATGAGGTCTGCAGGTAGGGGTGGGGGTGGAAGAGAGTGTTAGAAGGGAGTGGGTATTGAGGAGACAAAGGGCTGGGGGTTAAAACGGAGTATGGGGGGTATACGTCCGTTTAGAGTCTGAGAGGATCTAGTGAGTGAAGGGAAATCAGTTCCCGACTCACTATGGTTGGGAAATCTCTCACAGAACATGGGCTGAGGGTGAGGTAATTGGGTTGGCACTGCGGTTTGCGAAATGGCCCATCCCGCAGGGGAGAAACCTAAAAGAGTCAAGTTATCGACAGTCATGGTTCGTCAACGGAGGACAGATAAACCATTTGGTGTCAAGCTTATACAAAACCCAACAAATAACATTAGAACCTGGGGTCAGCAGAGGTGGGGGCACAAACCACTATAAAAGGGGTGTTTGCAGTATAATAATTTGAGGTGCTTCTCTCTCTCATAAGGGAGTAGAGATCTCATTGCCAGCTGATAAGGAGACACAAAAGCAGCTAATTTTGATCTAGGTTTTCATCCTTTGGAATGGAGAGGATTCCTCTAATAAAAAGTGTTATTTAGAATAGGCATTGTGTTTCCCCAGCCCCACTGACCGTCTAAGAATAGAGTAACTGGCCCATCAACTATAAAACTTCAAAACATATCTGATGAAAGCATTCAAACATTGAGCACAGAGGTAGAACATCCGTGTGGGGAACCGTCCCCAAGGGAGACAGTTCCCCAAAGGCTCTCTTATCCCACGCGTGTAGAGATAACACAGTATGGTACCTAGTAGACCAGTGTGATCCCATCAACACACTGCTATAGCAGTTCTGGACGTTGTGAGTGTCTCCACTAGACCCTGTCTGTATGGCTGAAGCATACCTGTGGTCCGTAGCTGGTCGGGGAAACAAGTGTACGCTCTCGGTGGGACCAAATGAGCAGAACGGTGCGTCTCCAGCCCCCCTCCCAACCAGCACCGCCCGATCCAGGCTCTCATCGGGAGAACAGTAAATTGACATCAAGGACCCATTCAGTATAGGTATGGGTAGTGAGGTTTAAGGTATTGGGCGGCTTGAGGGATCGAGAGGGCCCGTCCGGAGGGATGCCTTGTGTCCCAGACACACCGTGAGTGGATTGTATGTTCAATGGATGCAATAGCAGGGCAGGGTCAGGTCCGAATGGACAGGTGTCTCCTAATTTCCCGGGCTAGTACGGACTGGAGATCATGGGGTCAGGGATTAAGTGCATATCACTCTGGCAGTCCGTTCTTGACGCCTCCAGCAGTTGCGCTTTAATGCTTTAATGCTTTAAAGCCTTAAAGGTCTCGACTGCAGGATGGGCTTCAGGGATATTGAGTCACAAATAGTAAAGTGTGGGTATGTGGAGCTGCCTCTGCATGGTATCGATAATCAGGGCATAGTCAAACAGTCTGATATGGGTGGTATTGCAGAGTGAAGCTGAGGCCAAGATCAGGAAAAAAAAAAGGTGGAAACCAAAACTGTTAACATTTGTGGGTAAAGTCACTTATCTCAATAGAAGGAACCTTAGATCATCCTGGTGCTATTCCAAGGCGGCATGCAGGTCTTCACTCCGTGTCAGGCTCCTCTGGGAGGACCGGTGCAGCAGCGGTGACTGGTCTCTCCTATACGGGGTGAAGTTCTGGCATCTCCTCGGTGTGCACTGGTCAGTTACAGGTGGCAGGTGGTCTTTCCAGGCTTCAGGTATGACGAATTCTTGGTACCACTCTGGCACTGGGATCTCTGGCAGGTTAGTGAACTCGAAGAATTGCGGAGGTTAGCTGGAGTGTGCATTGTAAAGCAGTGTGACACACAAGCCGAACGGAAAGCGCCACTTGTACACTATACAGCGCTCCCTCAGGGCCTCTAGGATGAGTGGTTTAGGGTTATCTGGGAGAGATCCTGGAAGATCTTAATTTCAGCTCCATTAAAACGGATCTCCTCTTGATCCCTGGCTCTGATCGCTACTTCTTCTTTCAGTTTATAGTCTGTAAAGCAGCATATTATGTCCCTTGGTGGGTCTCCCTCTCGGCCTAAGGGCTCTGTGCGCCCTTTCAAACTCCACCGGAGCGCCTGCGCCTGCTCCGTTAGGTTGTTAAAAAGCAATTGCAGGGCCAGTGGTCATACTCCACCATCTCCGGCATGCCTCTGACTCTCAGATTCCTCCTTCTTCCACGATTATCGAGGTCTTCCAGTCTTCTTTGTAGCTCTATCATGTGGTATTGATACCGTGCCACGTGCTGTTGGAGCTCTCCAATATCCGCATCATTGCGGCCTGCTGCTCGTTCTACTTGCTCAAGGCGATCCGACACTCCCCACAGCTCATCTTTTAGTTCAATGTCAGCATCAGTGAGGGCACCTTTGATGTTGGAGGCAATATGTTGTAAGTCCGACATCTTCGGAACCTGCTGTATAAGGTCCATCAGCATCTCTTGGTCGGCTTGCAGTCTTTGCTTAGGCGTCCCCTCCTTCTGCTTGCACGCCATGCTTGAAGAGTGCTGTGAGGCCCAGGATGTAGAGGCCTCATTTGGGGAACTGGGTTGAGTGCAGAACAGTTCGGGGAGATTTCGCCCCAGTTGGGTTTGCGGGGTGTTCGTGAATGGGAGCTGTCGGCCAATTTTACCCATAGCTGTCGAAAGAGCACAGAAATGGTTTAGTTTCTGCCCCATGGTGCCAGAGCTCCTGTCTCAAGTTGCCATCTCGTCCGCGCGCCAAGCCACGCCCCACCTTCAAGTTTAACTTTATTGCTACCTGCTTACCCAGTTGCCCCAACCACAGCTGGGATGGACACTTGTGCTGAAATTTGTAATTCAGTAGCTTTATACTATGTGCTGTCACCCATGGACACTATGGCGGGCGATTGTGCCCATAGATTACAAATATGTTCAGGGTTCCGCTAATGCTGGATATCTCATACTGGATTACAAATATGTTTAGCAATCTGCTAATGCTGAACAGTCTGAACTTATGCTACAAAATCCTGCTTTAAACAATAAAGTGTGCCTGGAAGTGTGTACTGTTGGTGATCGAGGTAAGACTGTGGGTGCCTGCGGACGGGACTGTGCTAGAAGTGTTCCCTTCAGTGAGGCATGGGTTACAAACTTTATTGTTGCTATCGGCAGACACCACGAGGCAGAGGAGCAAGATGGCAGAGGGTGTTTACATACTCCCAGCACTGACCTGGTTGCCTGAATTGCAGGAGCAGACACTAGTCGATACCGGTGTCTGGTTGGAGCATTGCGGGGTATTCACCCTCGGGATGATCGATGGGATGGAACGGCTGTGTATGTTGCGTCCAGAGTGCCAGACACTGACCAGGGTGGTAAATGCCTGGATTTCACGTGGTCATTGTGGCAAACTGCTCACCCAGCTTGCATCCAGCCAGCAGGAGCCACGATACTACAGCGTGGACCTGCACTCAGGACTGTTTGACAAGCCTTTGAAATAAGGTCCCAAGGGATTTTTAGAGGTACATGTTCCCAATAAAGGAGTATAGAGGTATATAAAAAATACAAAATGTATTGGATCAAAGTTAAAAGGTCCATGACAAATATAATAAACAAGAGAAGAGAACCGCTCTACATGAAATACAGTGTAATACAGAATGCCGACTGGGCCCAAGGTAGGGCCCAATGATTGACAACCGTCTGTAGTTCCAACATGTTTCGAAGTTGATTGAATAGACTTCTTCCTCAGGGAAAATTATAAACACTGCATAGAGTGGTTCTAAAAAAAGTAATAATAACATTAAGTGAAAATTAGTAATTTTGCAATAATATACTAGGTCAAAAAAGGTTACACCAATCCGCAGCCACATGGATGCAGACTGTTACGTACCTGACGGTGGAGTCTGTCTTGTGCAGGGAACAACCGCTCTTGCGCACCCGATTCAAGGACCCCTGGTAGTGTAGACAGAGGCCCGAGAGTGCGGGATGGCACGAGGGCTGGATGGTCACAGATGTTGTAGTGAGATTCCAGCAGGTCGTGCAAACAGGAGAATGGTCGTACAAGCAGGGTTGGCAACGTGCAGGCAGAAAGGTACAAAAGGGGTTAGGCAAGCGGATCGTCAAGTTCAGGCAAGGTTCGTTAACGGGCGGGCAGCGGAGGTACAGAGGAGTAGACAAACGGATGGTCGTGAATAGCCGGGGTCGATGCAGGTAGTGGACAACAGGTCAAAGCAAGCCGGGTAGACAGGAAACAGGTGAAAACACAGGAACAGGTAGGGAGCTGAGGCTCACAGGTCTGGAACGCTGTAGAACAAGCAGCAACTTGGTGCAGTATGTCCAGGGTTTAAATAGGCACCATTTGGCGCCGTTTCCGGCGCGTGCGCGCGCACGGGCGCGCGCACGCGCACGGGAGCGCGCGAGCGCGCACGGATGCGCGCGCACCACCCGGAAACGGCCAGGAACACTGGCAAAGTCCTTTTTACTGACACAGACAGTCACAATGTATTGCAATACAACAACTTAGGTACACAGGAACTAGAACAATATGTGCATGCATAGTCCCCAATGCTGAGACAGATAACACTTACCCCAAATGAAACTGCCAAAACAATAATAATTAATAAAATTGTGCCAGATATCCATGCACTGATTGCTCGGCCGATGCCTCAGGTTTGAGGTGGGGCTGTGCAGTATCAGACCAATTCACAAGTCGGAGACAATCCCTTCACAAGAACCAGAAAATTAGGAAGAGATTCCCGACAACCTTGTCCCCCTAGGAGTGCAAAAGGCAGATAGAAAATAAAAAATACGTAGACTAGTTGAAGAATGACAGAACCAAATAAGGAGGTAAACTTACAGTCCAAGGAGAAAGAAACTCCACTCGGGACCAAACTACAAGCCTCAAATTAAGAAAGGGCCTATGTGGTAGAGTAGCAAAAAGAGGAGTATAAGTAAATAATTGGAGCCAGTAAGTAATTGGCTACAACATAGTAAGGCCAAGAATTATGGGGAGTCTAATACGGCATGGTGGCAACGCCAAAGTACATACCTGCTAAATTTGTAGACTGCAACACAATGGATATCTAAGAAGATGATCATGCCGATGGGAAGCCAGCTACCTACTGCACCATGGGTCAAACACATGACCAACCTCAATGGATTGGGGCAGGAGGAGTGTGCCAGGATACGGACCAGATCCGTGGAGGATCCGTATAATCATTCCTCATCCTCTTGGTAGGAAGAGGAAGATTACTTCCTTGATTGGTTCCCCGCCGGGACAGCGCCTGGCGTGGGCACACCGCACATGTCAGAAGGCACGCGCATGCGCATCCGCATCTGACGTCATCCCAGCGCCGGCGCATACACTAAGGCCACATCCTGGCCGAGGAGAGTGCACTGGGGCGCTCAGAAAGTGGCATGACAGGCACTAAGGACTGTGTCACATGCAGCCGCAGAAATCCCGGAAGGCCACAGCGGGCCTGGAATCATCTCCGAAAGGTGGGGTGGAGTATGAGCCTGGCTACTCCCCTGTGAACATCAGTGACATAAGGGAAGAGGAGTCTGTCGTGGCCTGCAGCCTGGTCGGGGAGTGTGGCCATCCAGCCTGATTTTTCTTTATTAAGGCCTGGTCGGAGACCTGGTGACATTTGGTACTGCCCAGCAGGAACCAGATAAAGTCTCTGAAATGCCGACCACTTCTATATCCCCCACTATTCCAGTTCGTGGGGAGCAAATGTTGGAGGTGCACCCTCAGGTGAGCTGGATGTGGAATGCTAGGACAGGGTCATAGATTGGGGTTCTCCCAGACTGATTCTGGTCCCTGGAGAGGTTAGCAGAGTGGTCATCTCCAAGCAGCAGCTTGGATAAGGAATGGGAGATGGGAGGTTCCCAGGTCCTGGAGGTCCAGTCCAAGGGAGGAGAGCCAGACTGGTGCCCCTGATGTGGCTGCGTCCTGCCCGGGAAAGGAAAACCGAGAAAACTGCCCAGGTTTTCCAGGTTCCAGTGGGAAGTTCAGAGTTGCTCTGGTGTAGGGTCTGGACTATCCTTATGTCCCTACTGAACCATGAACATCATCGAGAACTCACAGGAAGAGTGGGAGGATGACCTAGTTTGGGAGTATCTACATGTCCCCAAGCCATTGCAGGTGCCGGAGTGTAAGGAGACCCGTACCGCTTTGAGGAAATTTGTAAGGAATAGAGGCTGAGGAGGTCCATCTACAAGGATAGAGTAATGGTTGTCAAGGTGGGACGGCCTACGAGGAGTCACTCTGTCGCCATCAGGGAGGAAGGAGAAGGTAGGAGGAGACTGCCTGACCCAAAAAGAACTGTTACCTCTTAAATGTTGTTTTTTTAAGTGAATTATGTGCTTTGGTTGTTGTTGTTATTATTGCCAGCAGGTTCATAACCCCCTCCTGACAGAAGGTTTGTAAAGTGTACAGGTAGCTGGTAGAATATGTTTGTTGTGCTGTTTCCATAGGTCTTCCTCGGGTGGGGCGGCTGTCTATGCATCTCCATCTGGAGCAATGGCAGGCAGAGGATTCCCCTTGGGGGGGGGGGGGGGGATGCTCTGGCCTAAAGTATATTGTGTGAAATTGTTTAGAGGTAGTTAGGTGTGTAATGAAATGTACATGATGTAAGTACTGAGAGAAAATAATTTTATATTATATATTTTATTTATTTGTACATATTCCCGTCCAAGTTTGTTTCCCTTTACCCCTTCCAGCTTATTTTATGGGATACCCATGCTCCTGGTACCAGGAGCCATATTTTTTCAAATTTTCCCCAGCCAAGGGACTGGATTTTGGTGAGGGGTAGCACCCTCTAGGTAGGTAGGTGCTAGAGGTAGGATTTTTCTGTCAGAGTAGGACAATTTAGGCAGGCCTAGCTGGTGGCTAGGCCTGTTTGTTTTCATTCTGGGCTGGGAGTGGCTCAGTGTAGAGCTGGTAACTCACAGGCAGCCTCCCTGAGACCTCCCTCTTCTTTCCAGAGGTTTCTGGAATGTTCTGAAAAGAGAGGAGGAGAGGTGGAGCTGCCTGGGGCACTGGCTGTGATTGGCCAGTGCATCATGTGACCCATCCTCTATATAAGCTGGAGTCATGTAGTACTGCATGTCACATCATCTCATACTAGTGTAGGGAGAGGATGCTGCTGCTGGTATGAGGGACAGATTAGCTTTCGAAAATCATCTCATACTAGTGTAGGGAGAGGATGCTGCTGCTGGTGTAAGGGACAGATTAGCTTTCGAAAATCATCTCATACTAGTGTAGGGAGAGAATGCTGCTGCTGGTGTGAGGGACAGATTAGCTTTAGAAAATCTGTTAAAAACAGCGATTTATTGGTGGGTGGTTGCTAGAGGAGATTTTTGTTTGCTAGATTACATTTTGTTTGCTAAGCAAAGTGCCTCATATAAAACCTAAGCAATTTTTCTGTTTGTTAGGTGGGCGTTTGCAGCCATTTTTGCAAGTGCAGTTGGCAACATTTTGGCATATTTAAATACTGCTTTTACATTGCAGTTGGACAAATTAAAAACATTTTTTTTTTGTGCAAAATATTACATTTGCGGCCAGCGGTGCATTTCTTGCACAAAAATAAAAAGTTTGTCTACATTGCTGGTTAAAAAAAAAAAAATTATTATTCTTTTTTTATTATTATTAATGAATAGTGCTACATAGTACATTTGCACCTTGCAGTGCATTTCTTGCACAAAATTAAAAAGTGCTTCTACAGTGCTGGTTTTAAAAAAAAAAAGAATAATAATTTATTATTCTTTTTTTTTATTATTAATAAATAGTGCTACATAGTACATTTGTACCTTGATGTGCATTTCTTGCAGAAAATTAAAAAGTGCGTCTACATTGCTGGTTTAAAAAAAATAATAATAGTTTATTATTTTTTTTTTATTATTATTAATAAATAGTGCTACATAGTACATTTGCTGTGCATTTCCTGCACGAAATTGCACATTGCCGGTTTAAAAAATAATATAAATTTGTGCTAAATAGTACATTTGCGTCCAGAATGAGGAGAGCGTCAAATAAGGGACGTGGTCGTGGTGCTGTTGGTGCTGCTGGTGCTGCTGGTGTTGGTGGTGTTGGTTAAGCTCCTTTTGCAAGGAGAGGACTTGGTCGATCTGTGCCAGCTACACGCACAAGTGAAACACCTTCCTCAGGTGCAAGTAGCCGACAGAACCTTCAACGTTATATGGTAGGCCTGAATGCCGCTCAACGGATGGTGAGGCCAGAACAAGTACAGGGGATAGTAGATTGGGTGGCTGACAATGCCTCCAGTTCCTTCCATTGTCTACCACCCGGTCCCTTGCTGAAAGCTCAGAGTTGGCACCTGAACCCCATGGACATCTGTCTTTCACCTCAGCCCCTTGTAAATCAGCCAAGCAGTCTGAGCCCCAAGTCATGCAGCAGTCTCTTATGCTTTTTGATGACTCTGCTGGTGTGCTTTCCGTGGGCCATCCACATAGCCCTGCCCCAGAAGTGGAACACATTGATTGCACCGATGCCCAAACACTTCTCTTTCAGGATGTGGACATGGAAACACCACCGCAGCAGGTCTCTGATGATGATGAAACACAGGTGCCAACTGCTGCAGCTTTCTACAGTGTGCAGACTAACAAGGAGGGCAGAGGTGAAGAGTGGGTGGAAGATGATGTGGAGGATGATGAGGTCCTAGATCCCACATGGAATGAAGGTCATGCGAGTGACGTGTGCAGTTTGGAGGAAGAGGTGGTGGTCGCACAGAGGCACCAGCACAGCAAAAGAGGAAGCAGGTTGCAAAAGCGGAGCGACCATCCCCTAGACAGTACGCCTGCTACTACCCACCGCACCCAGGGACCTAGCACACCAAAGGCAGCTCAAAGGAGTTCCCTGGCGTGGCAGTTCTTCAGTCAATGTGCTGACGACAAGACACGAGTGGTTTGCAAGCTGTGCAATCAGAGCCTGAAGCGAGGCATAAATGTTCTAAACCTGAGCACAACCTGCATGACCAGGCATCTACATCCCTAGATCCTGGAGTAGTAGGAGGTGTAGTAGAAGGTGGGTGAGA
>BLSH010523922.1:1070660-1089667 GCA_018402905.1 Glandirana rugosa | reverse complement strand
TTTTGAACAAGAATCTGTCCCTCTAAGCAACAGCTGGAAACTCTCCCTTTAGAACTAGGAGATGATTTTTGAACAATAATGTGTCACTTACAGCAACAGCTGGCCCTATAGGAGTAGGCAATGGTTTTTGAACAAGAATCTGTCCCTCTAAGCAACAGCTGGAAACTCTCCCTTTAGAACTAGGAGATGATTTTTGAACAATAATGTGTCACTTACAGCAACAGCTGGCCCTATAGGAGTAGGCAATGGTTTTTGAACAAGAATCTGTCCCTCTAAGCAACAGCTGGAAACTCTCCCTTTAGAACTAGGAGATGATTTTCGAACAATAATATGTCACTTACAGCAACAGCTGGCCCTATAGGAGTAGGCAATGGTTTTTGAACAAGAATCTGTCCCTCTAAGCAACAGCTGGAAACTCTCCCTTTAGAACTAGGAGATGATTTTTGAACAATAATGTGTCACTTACAGCAACAGCTGGCCCTATAGGAGTAGGCAATGGTTTTTCTGAACAAGAATCTGTCCCTCTAAGCAGAAGCCTCTATCTAGTGCAGTCAGATTGCTCAAAGCAGCAGTATGTGAAATCTCAAATTACTCCCACAATCTGATCGTTGTGTACGATCCCACAATCTGATCGTTGTGTACGATCGTAACAATCGTTTTGTTAGGCAGGGTTTGATCTGCAATGTGTCACTGAAAGCAGCAGTATGTGAAATCTCAAATTACTCCAACAATCTGATTGTTGTGTACGATCGTAACGATGGTTGCGTTAGGCAGAGTTTGATCTGCAATCTGCAACTCAAAGCAGCAGTATTTGAAATCTCAAATTACTCCAACAATCTGATCGTTGTGCACGATCGTAGCGATCGTTGTTTCATGCAGAGTTTGATATGAAATCTGCAACTCAAAGCAGCAGTATTTGAAATCTCAAATTACTCCAACAATCTGATCGTTGTGCACGATCGTAGCGATCATTGTTTTATGCAGAGTTTGATCTGCAATCTGCAACTCAAAGCAGCGGTATGTGAAATCTCAAATTTCTGCTATCTGTCCTACAGCACAGCAGTAGTAATCTATCTCAGGTTGCAGGATCAGATGTTAAAATGTCTGTAATCTCTCCCTCACACCGGCAGCTTCCTCTCCCTACACTAACCCAAGAGCATGTGACATGCAGCACTGTGACTCCAGCTTATAAAGAGGCTGGGTCACATGATGCACTGGCCAATCACAGCCATGCCATTAGTAGGCATGGCTGTGATGGCTTCTATGGGCAAACCAGTGAAACGCTTGTTGATTGGCTGCCCTGCAGCTATTCAACATGCGTGATCAACTACCCGAACCCAGAACCCGAACCTGAACGTTTTTTGAAATGTCAGTGTTCGGGTCCGGGTCCCAGACAGCCGAAAGTTCGCTCAAAACTATTCAAATATTCTGACCAAGAAAGGATTAAAGCAGAACTCGTCAATGGCCACAAAGGATACAAATCCACTTTGTTGGCATGAAATATCTTTGCAAACCCAAATATAACCTTGTAAAAGTAGTGGTGACATCATTATTGTGCTGTACTTAGCCTGTAAAGAGAGAAAAACTGTGGCTGGGACCCAACAGGTCCTCCCACTATAGGCTATCTATGGAGAAATAGGGGGTGATGGATACAAGACCACTCACCCTGCATAGGGAGAGAGCATAGCAGTGATTGGTCTTCTTCAAAGGAGGTTCCTGCACAGAGTTAAAATAATGGAGTTGTTTCATGTTGAAATACTACACAGATCTGGAAGAAATACACAAAGGGCACAAAGATTAAGGTAACAATATGCATGCCACGTGTACTTAGTATTTATTGAGCCAAGAGTTTAGCTAAGCAACTGTATATCAATCTCATGTCATTGCAACTTTTTAGTCTTGTGATATGACTCATGTAAGAATCTTCATCTAGTATTCTTTGCAAATCTGAAATCTCTTTTCAGCATGGGTTATAAGGGTTTCATTCAGAGACAGCACAACGTAGTGACAAAAAATGAGTTATAGCTAATATGAACAGAAATACAGAGACATCTACAGGTAAAGAAAGAGTTGTTAAACTGCTCTAAAGTATTGGCTTTCAGAGGAGAACTGTCAGCTGATGTGCAAGATTTATTGTTTTTCAGCTCTCAGCACATTTAGGGATTAATTCACTAAAGTATAATATTTCCAGAGGGAATTTGATTTTTGTTTTATTTGGTCAAATTTACCAAGCAAACATTATCCTGTTTAGCAAGTTAAGCATATTCCAAAGACCAGTATACTGTCATAAGATGTATTTTAATACACAAGCTGCAAGCTCCAGAAAGCCACTCTGACTTCTCAGCATTCTTAGAACGTTTTAAAATACTCAGAATTACTCTGTGCACATTAGATGTGAGGGAATCGGCCTAGGTTTGATTTGCGTGTCATTCATCTAACTCAATGTAAATTCCAGGAATTACAAACTTTTTTACTCAATTATTTTTAATACATTTTCAAAAAAAGTCCAAAAACAGAAAAAAAAGAAGTAAAATATATATTTGATAAAACATATGACTATACTTTATACATGGTTATGTTTAAGGAAGAGGAAATATGAATACTGAAGGAATTACAAACTTTAAACCAAACATAATTAAAGCCAGTGGTGTAATGAATCTGGAAAACCAATTTTGGGAGCTGGACACTGCCCTAACAGACATATAACAATGTAAACAATTATTTAAAGCAAAACTTTCATTTATCACATAGGGGTTTCTTTTTATGTGGCTTTGGGGGTGACAACAGAAAAACAGAAAACACCAATCCTTTAGATCACATGACAATATGTAACGTAATATCCACCAGGCAGTTTTATGGATATAGCTTGTGGTATTCAAGTGCCACGTCCCAAAAGTGAATGTATCATCTGGTTTGGATGTATGTTGTTGACTTTTTAGGCACATAAACTAAGAAAAGATATAAAAGATAAAACACTTTTTTGGTTGGTTAACAAGAAAACGTGCTAGAATATATTAAAAGGTTCCATATAAAAATGAACACTGAGTATGGAATCAGGTGTATTCCCTGGATATATGTAGTTGGAGAGCTGTAGAAGTGCTAGTGACAACTATTTAATAAATGGGGATACTACATTTGGAACATACTGTAAGCTCTACATGTTTCTCAAAGGAAATTGCTTCTTCAGGAGCTTTATAGTGCATCTAAAAAAAAAAAAGAAAATTTACAAACATGGCATACAAATTAAAAAATACATTTGTACTGAAAGTGATGTGCAAAGCGCTTGTTACATACATTAAAACTGATATTTTGCAAACTTTCTCCTGGGTTAAGCAAACTGGGCCTGACTGAACAGCGGTAGGACTAGCCTCAAAGCGGATGCGGGGGTAGTGAGTAAATCAGTATTCATCACCATAGTATATCTATTACCTTGAAATGGGTTACTGAAAGTCAACCTTTGCAATCACACAGGTCCTTGTTGTATCATACAGTGATTAGGTAAAGTGTGCAGTGCATACATTAGATCATGTAGGTAAGTATGTAGAGAATCCTATCAACAAGAGCTGGAAAAAGAGATTGGAAAGTGGCTATCAGAGTTTGCTGAAAATAGCAAATTAATATTCCATGATATTTATAATAAGACTAAGAGTAACATTACCTAAGCATATGGAAAATATACATATGGGGATACGATTGTCTATCTTGATAATTCCATCACCAGATAGGCATTACCAACAATCATGAAACTAGCCCCTTGAGTGCATGCCCCAAAAGCAGTCCTCCCAGATAAAACTAAAAAGAACCATTATAGCTGCCATCATACACCAGCAAGAGACAAAGTGCACAATGTATATTGAACATATATGGCAGGGCCAGCTATTACCTGCAGATAAGGAAATTCTCCTAGTGGGTGGACCCCTGTATGTTTCCACCTGGTAAATGGTAGTTCCCCTATGGCTAAATACTACCCGACTGGGTCATCCACACCAGGAACGTTGTGAGACGTCACCCAGCGAGGCCGATGCAAGCCGCGCATGCATGGCCCCCAGCACGCATGTGCCGAGAAGTCCGGCTGCCATACAGCAGAGTGCATGGGAGCCCGTCCCTCCCCATGGTCCAGGCCCAGTACTGAACACCCAGGGATGCAACGCATGCTTAGCACAACGGGGACCCCTGCCGAACGAGACCGTGTTAGTCCTCCTAAGCCACAGTGGGCGCACAAAGTGATCAACGCCTCCTGTTGTGGCTATGGGAAACTCCCAGAAACACAGCAATGGCCTTCCGGCTGCACATCCAAGAAAGGTTGTCCCCCTCCACCCAGTGGGGTCCAACACTCATCCAGGAGATACACAAATATATATGAAGATACTTGGCTATGCATTCCCATAGTTACCCATAGTCACAATTGTAATATAGCATAGAATAACTTACAACTAGGCACCTGGACCCAAAAAGGAAAAAGCAACGATAGTATAATACCACAAAGTCTATATATTAACATATTAATCAGCATATACATTGTTCATTTACACAATATATGTTTTTTAGATGCAGCATATCTGCATTGTGTTGTTATCTGATTTGAGGCTAGTCCTGCCGCTACTTGGTCGGGCACAGTATGCTCAACCCAGGAGAAAGCTTATGGAGTTGTAAAATATCCATTCTAACATATGTAACAATCGTTTTGCACATCACTTTCAATACAAATGTTTTCTTTAATTTGCATACCATATTTGTAAATCTTTCTTTTTTGTTTAGAAGCACTAAAAAGTTCCTGAAGTAGTGATTTCCTTTGCAAAACATGTAGAACATGCAGTATGTGGTCAAGGTGGTATCCCCGTTTATTAAATAGCTGTTGATACATACAGTGGATGCTGTGTCACTAGCACTTCTACAGCACCCCAATTACATATATCTAGGAAATACACCCCATGCTCTATGTGCATTTTTATATGGAACCTTTTGATAATCTTGCGTGTTTTAAGATTGTTAACCAATAAAAAGAGTTTTACTTTTATATATCTTGTCTTAGTTTATGTGCCTAAAAAGTCCACAATATACAGTAGCTCACAAAAGTGGGTACACCCCTCCCATTTTTGAAAATATTTTATTATATCTTTTCATGTGACTACACTGAAGAAATGACACTTTGCTACAATATAAAGTAGTGAGCGTACAGCTTGTATAACAGTGTAAATTTGCTGTCCCTTCAGAATAACTCAACATACAGTCATTAATGTCTAAACTGCTAGCAACAAAAATGAGTACACCCCTAAGTGAAAATGTCCAAATTGGACCCAATTAACCATTTTCCCTCCCCGGTGTCATGGGACTAGTTAGTGTTACTAGGTCTCAGGTGTGGATGGGGAGCAGGTGTGTTAAATTTGGTGTTATTGCTCTCACTCTCTCATACTGGTCATTGGAAGTTCAACATGGCACCTCATGGCAAAGAACTCTCTGAAGATCTGAAAAAAAATTGTTGTTCTATATAAAGATGGCCTAGGCTATAAGATGATTGCCAAGACCCTGAAACTGAGCTGCAGCACGGTGGCTAAGACCATACAGGACAGGTTACACTCAGAACAGGCCTTGCCATGATCAACCAAAGAAGTTGAGTGCACGTGCTCAGCATCATATCCAGAGGTTGTCTTTGGGAAATAAGCATATGAGTGCTGCCAGCATTGCTGCAGAGGTTAAAGGGGTGGGGGGTCACCCTGTCAGTGCCCAGACCATACGCCGCACACTGCATCAAATTGGTCTGCATGGCTGTCGTCCCAGAAGGAAGCCTCTTCTAAAGATGATTCACAAGAAAGTCTGAAGTTTCCTGAAGACAAGCAGACTAAGGATATGGATTACTTGGAACTATGCCCTGTGGTCTGATATGCCCAAGATAAACTTATTTGATTCAGATGGTGTCAAGTGTGTGTGGGGGCAACCAGGTGAGGATTACAAGGACAAGTGTGTCTTGCCTACAGTCAAACATGTTGGTGGGAGTGTCATGGTCTGGGGCTGCATGTGTGCTGCTGGCACTGAGGAGCTACAGTTCATTGAGGGAACCATGGATGCCAACATGTACTGTGACATACTGAAGCAGACCATGATCCCCTCCCTTTGGAGACTGGGCCACTGGGCAGTATTCCAACATAACAACCCCAAACACACCTACAAGATAATCACTGCCTTGCTAAAGAAGCTGAGGGTAAAGGTGATGGACTGGCCAAGCATGTCTCCAGACCTAAGCCCTATTGAGCATCTGTGGGGCATCCTCAAATGGAAGGTGGAGGAGTGCAAGGTCTCTAACATCCACCATCTCCGTGATGTTATCATGGAGGAGTAGAAGAGGACTCCAGTGGCAACCTGTGAAGCTCTGGTGAAATCCATGACCAATAAGGTTAAGGCAGTGCTGGAAAAAAATGGTGGCCACACAAAAAATGTACACTTTGGGCCCAATTTGGACATTTTCACTTAGGGGTGTACTCACTTTTGTTGCCAGCAGTTTAGACAATAATGGCTGTGTGCTGAGTTATTTTGAGGGTACTGCAAATTTACACTGTTATACAAGCTGTACACTCACTTCTTTACATTGTAGCAAAGTGTCATTTCTTTAGTGCTGTCACATGAAAAGATATAATAAAATATTTACAAAAATGTGAGGGGTGCACTAACTTTTGTGAGATACTGTACATCCAAACCAATGATACTTTATATTACATGCTTGGAAATGCATTTAAGCTGTATGTGGTCTTGCAGAATATAGTAACATTCTCACAAACAGTATCAGTGTTAGTGCATGCTGGCATCACACAGTTTTCATGTGTACATTTTTCAACTATTACATTATTGCTCAGTTTTAATATAGCAGCAGCACCCCCATCTGATTCATTATCATAACAAGGAAAAACATTTTCTACAGATGTCACTTTTGATTTTGATTTATTTGTATAACATGCATTGATTCCTAGAATTGCAAGCTTTAATCTGAACCCCAATAAAATCATAGGGAAGAATCTATAAAATTCAGTCTGGATATTTTCAAGGCCAGGGTAGTACCCTTGAGCTTGAATAGGCAACATATTGAAAAAGCTCTGCAGTGTGGGCCTCTGCTGTCAACAGAATCGTCGTGGTCTGCAGCCTCTGCCTGCAGCGTATCAGCCATGGTAAAAGTACCAGACATTTGGGTATCACATGCATATAAAATCATATGACTACGCACCAAAGATCTGGGTAGGAGCAGCATCTCACTGATAACAGTCGGCATCAAAAGGCCCACAATCAGTGTCAGGACAAGGTTCCTTGACCACCCAATGTGAAAAGAACATATTGTATCCCCCAACCATAAGCTCTGAACTAGTTCAGCAGCATAAGTTGCAGATCCTGTATTTTTTTAACCCCCTACCCACTGCTGAAGAGCCCAAGGTGGCGACCTCTTCTTCCTAACCCCCAGCCCTGCTGAGAGGATTATCTTATGACACATTAAGCGGCAAGAGTGTCAACATGTGGCCACGCTGAATAGAGCCAAGTGTAGGCTTCAACCTCACTGTAAGTCTCCCAACCTCTCTCTAGCATCTTTAACAGCATCTTTGACCAGACAGGTCTCTCTTATGAAGCTGTTTGATATGTAGAAAAAAGAATGCCTATGCCCAGCATCACAATGCAAAACTGCTGACTTTACAGCTGCTCTTATTACATGTGGTAGAATCTATCATCTTCCAACAGTTTATGGCCTTTAGTGTACTATAGTAACAAGTACCCAGACGCCATTTGCCATTTATTTTTTGCCCAGAATGCCATACCAGCCTTCCAGCAAACTGTGCAGTGCTAATGTCTATATATCACTAGACCAAGCTGTCAGTAGCAGAAACCACATGGCCACAGACATGTGATCCTAAAACCATGTGCAAAAACAATATATCACCTTTACAGCATACTAGGCCAATTGAATGATGCAGGATGGGTAAAAATTCTGGAGCTGGTGGGGCCATCCTTTGCACTGCACCTTGGTGACAGTGACAGCGACAGTGTGGTCAACTCTCTCCCCTTCTCCTTAATTACCTAAGGCAGGGACTCCTCAGAGCCATCATACCTCTCATGCACCCTAGTGCCTTTGAAACTCCCAGGGAAAAGACTGCCATGCTGTTTTGTAGCTGGTATATCCGGAAGAGACTCTTGAGGCACTGCAGAAACAGGTAGGCTGAGGAGTGGATGAACTCATGCCACCTTGTGCCAGGCCAGATCATTTGTGACAATGGCACAAACCTGCTGGCTGTCCTTAAATTGGACACAGTTCACACATGTACATTGCCTCCCATATATCCTGAACATGGTGATGAAGGGGTTCCTGGTTAGGTGCCCTGGCTTTCAAGTTGTCCTGCAGCAGGCCAGAAGAATGTGCTGCCATTTTAGGTGGACATAACCTCTGAGTGCTCATTTGGCTGAAATGCAATGTCATCACAAGTTACCTGCACACCAGAATTTTGCATTGGCTATGCTGCAGCACTATCAATCATTTCAATGGCTTGATTTGGGGCTTAACATCATCTTGTCACCATGAGGTGACCAGATTAATGAGCTGTAGTGGGGCTTGAATTTTATTCCTCTGATGTTTCTGCCTGATCACACACTGCATGTTATAAAAGGTGGAGCACTGGAAGTACAGCAGCAGGAGGAAGAGAATACCTTCTTGCATCTCAGGGCCAGCAGGATCCTTTGTCTAATGCCTCCATCTCTATGAGGCAAAGGTAGTAGGAGGCTTCACTGCAGTAGGTAGGATAACAATTGACAGTACTGGCAGCTAGAAGGAGGACGAGGACACTTGGGACAGGTTTAAGGGGATGTTACAAGGGGAAAGTCTTGGGAGAACTACTTCCACCATCTAAGAGGGAGCCCAAAATGCTCCACTCTGAGGAGGTGGTGAAAAGAAATTCATTGTCACATTTCCTCTTGGTGGCTGGATCTGCCACACTGAAGGCAAAGCTGTGGGAGGAAAGCCTACAACCATGGCCTACCTTCCCTTACACATCACATGGGGAAGGGCAGGAAGCAATAAAATAGAGGAGAAAATCATGCTGACAGTTAGGAGGAAAAACGGTATTGAGGTGCTTAAAGTAAAAAGCGGGTGCACCCAACCCCTCTTAATCTCGTCCATCTTTACCTCCCCTCCATCTCAGCCCCCTCCCCCCTTTTTTTTCTCTCTGCTTCGCTCTCCTCTTCCCCCTCCCTCGACCTTGCCTCGCAGCCTCCGTCATCACCACATGCCCATTGCTGCTGACTCTGCCCAAAGTTTACCTCAATCACTTGCACGTATAAATACCACAATACCCTCTTTTTCTACTGATAATTCAATACAGAACTTTACACAGACCATGGCCAATACACGCCCCAGGCCCAGTCCTAAACATGATGTATAAACTGAAAACTAGCATTGTATTCTTACAGTAAACCCACTTCCACTCGCTGAAAATCCCTAAACTCTCAAACCGGGCATTCCCTACATCCTACCATGCTACTAACACACATTCAAAAACCAAAGGGGTCTTGATTCTACTTTCCAAAAACCTTGATTGGACTCTTACAGACTCATGTATAGATACTGGAGGTAGATATATTTTCCTGAAAGGACAACTCCAGGGCCGACCTGTGACCTTGGCCAATATATACAGCTCAAGCTAAGCACAGGTCAGTTTTTTTAGATCCACTATGCAGGTTCTCACAGAATTTCGATCAGGCTTAACCATCTTGGGAGGAGACTTTAATGTTACTATGTTCCCACTCTTAGATACTTCCACAGGTTCAACATCCCTGCCCTACAGAGCCATTGGGCAAATTAAGCTACAGATTCAAAACCTACTCCTACACGATACAGGGCGTACCCTCTACCCCAACGACAAAGATTTTACTTTTTTCTCTGCCCCACATAACAAATACTCTAGAATTGACTATTTATTTTTATCTCAAAAAGACCTACATTTTTTATCCAATTCCACCATTGAAACGATGATCTTGTCAGACCATCGTCACCTTAGCGTTCCCAGGTAAAGATACTTCCACAAAAATCTGGCGCCTAGACTCCTCACTCCTGACCTCGGAGAAGGATATTGAATTCATCCGTAAACCCATACAAGAATTTTTTGTGGTTAAAGATACCCCCGATACAACCCCCCTCACCCTATGGGAAGCCCATAAGTGTACCATAAGAGGGACACTTATTGCACTAAAAGCAGCCAAAAGGAAGGCCCAACAAACCACAACAACAGAACTACTCAACGAAATCAAAGCTCTAGAACTCATACATAAACAATCTCAGGCACAACAAATATATCAGGAACTCATACAAACGAGGAAGATTTTGAGTGAAGAGCTGAACCGCCAAACGAGGCACAAATTTATATTACACCAGCAACAAGTGCGGGAATTTGGCAACAAGTGCGGGAAATTTTTGATGAGGGCACTCCAAGCCAAGAAAGCAAGTATGACCATACACACCATACACACCATTAAGGACTCAAAGGGAAAATCCTACGCAACCCCAGCTAGCATTGCGGCCCGATTCAAAACCTTCTATTCCGATCTGTACAACCTCCCCAAGCATCATTCCCAAAACCCAACAACAGGAAATCGCCCGGACTTGACCAAGACCTTTCTGCAAAAAATTTGCCCTAAACCCATAGATAGTGAGGAAGCTTTTCAATTGGAACGCCTGATATCGGAGGATGAACTCAAACACGCAATCAAACAGCTTAAACATGTCAAGAGCCCTGGTCTGGACTGATTCACGGCCTCATATTTCAAAACATTTACAGACAATTTATCTCCTCACCTCCTTAAGGCTCTCAATTCTATCCAATCATCCACTCTCCCATTTCATAGATTGTTAGAGGCCCATATTGCAGTGCTCCCAAAGGAAGGGAAAGACGGCCCATTAGTTACCAGTTAGGCCGATTTCCTTACTGATTGTGGATATAAAGTTGTTTTCCAAAATATTAGCTAATCGCCTATTACCCTTCCTTCCCTCCCATATAGGGAAAGATCAAGTGGACTTTGTCCCTGGGAGAGAAGCAAGGGACAATACAATCGACGCCCTAAACATTCACCAGTAGATGACGACACACACAATCAGAAAGGATATTTCCTCTCATTGGATTCAGAGAATGCGTTCGACAGACTGGCATGGGACTATCTAGGAGCAGTCTTGCTACAGATTGGCCTCCAAAACAGGATGTGCAACTCCATTATGTCTCTGTACACAACCCCGAATGCCAGAGTCCGAGTGAACGGACACCTGTCGAATGCCTTCTCCATCAGCAATGGGGCAAGACAAGGGTGCCCACTCTCCCCAATCTTTATCCTGACTTTATCCGGAGCCACACATATCGATTCCAAACCTTTGGAAAGAATTTGATCACTTTCAATACATCTCCAACTTCATAATTAATTTCACCAAATCTTGTGCCGTGAACATTACCCTCTCCCAAGACATAATAACACAATGTAAGAATAACTTCCCCTTTCAATGGGTCCAAAACAAGATCAAATATTTTGGAATCTACCTAACTGCAAAGTTTTCAGATATATATGCACATAACCATTACACCCATCCCTAAAACTATCGCCAATGACTTAGGTACATGAAATAAATTATAAAAAATTGTGAAACAATAAATCATCGGATATTATAGAAAAGTACATGCAAGGGATCCCAGTTCTCTGCAGTTTTGGGGAATAGAAAAGGTCCCCCCTAATTGGAGGAGATCAAATAGAGTAAGGGAACTCTCAAAGAAAGAAACTCAATGGATTTATTCCTTATAAAGTTTATTTCCTAAAGGCCTGAATATTGAATTAGACTTGAATTGTTTTATCGGTGATTATTGATTAAGGTAGTAGTATGTTACATGATGTATGGTTCACGGGTATGATTTGCCTATGTGAATGCATCATGCAATAATTTTATAATAATTTTTAAGTTAGCTTTATGATACAGTGTGAAATTAATTTTGATGGTTTCCTCTTTGGGGAGAGTATGTCTTGCGCTTAATATATGTAGTTCCTCTGCGGGTATTATTATAGAATCATTTTAGAATTCCTCATAGGATTTATTTTATTTTATTTTTTAAATGTATATTTGCTATACATATATGGGATAAATGTTATTATACTATTCTAGGGAGGTGGGCTCTGTATAGTTAGAGAGTGCATTTTATGGCTATATGCAGATTATTGATTTTATAAATGTAATATATGCAATACTGCATTGTGATGAGATATATGTATGGAATAGGAGGAATGAGTCCATGTGCAAAATATCTATCACTCCGATCCCATATACTTTATGTTGGCTTGGTATAGCACTCATACTCTGGACAATATATGTGTAGGTGAAATTCGGATTGGGTGTATATACTCAAACCGGCTGATATGGTCAGGATGGGGATAATGGTATAGATGGACAGTCCCTATGGCGTGCGGTCAGGGGTTAACGGCACAGACGGCTGCTATGAGGCAGAGCGATGGGTCCTCACAGCTGTGAGGGAGAGGAGTGTTCATATAAACTATGTTGCCTAGCTGTGTAGTCATCCCCTGGTGAGCAAGTCGGATGTGACTAAATGCATAAATACAAGGGTAGTGACTACACGGCAACTTTGAGGGAGCTGGATGTGAGACCGAAGCCGCAAGATGAGTGTTATGGCGGCACCAGTTTCCCAATCATTATGCGATATGTTTTTATTTGAAATGTACAAGCATTACCTTATGAAATAAATGTTTTAAACTATTTAGTACGTTGTTGCACTATGAGAAGCTCTCTTTTTTTTCCCATGCATGAGCGGAGACTCTACATAGACTTATTATAAGAGTGGAGGAATTGCCCTGTTTAAACGATTAATGCTTGCATTGGATGGTCTATGCTGGTTTTCTTTGACGTTTGGTGAGCCTCAGTTTATTTGGGTAACGGGAGACACTGGTGCACAGTGGAGGAATTAAAAGGGTGTATTTTATTATACATTCACATCGTTGGATTACGATTGTTTTTTTGTGGACAATTTTGAATGTTGAAGATATACACATTATATATTTTTTATTAAATATTTTTCATGAAATATTCTTTATGAACTTTTTTTATTATGAATTGATTTTTTTATGAATTGATTTTTATTTTTTAAAAGGGTGTTGTGTTATAAACACTTTGCGCTGCTGTGAATCACTTATGCACTTTATTGTTTCACAATTTTTTACAAATTTTTTATAATTTATTATTATTATCAAGCAGCTGCTATTATTATTGTTATTATTATATTCTTTGGCGCAGTGGCTTATGTATTTATTTAATTATATTATTATTTGACAGGTACATGGAATAAGCCCCGATTTTCTTGGTTTGGTAGGGCAGCTATCTTAAAGATGAATGTCCTCCCCTGCATCCTATATATTCTACAAACCATTCCCATCAAACTCCCCCAGAAATTTTTTCGATCATATAAAAGTATGTGCACCAGATTTTTGTGGAATCAGAAAAGACCTAGAATATCCTACAGCCAACTGACGAAACCTAAAACGAAAGGCGGCATCGGTCTCTGATTTTAAAAAGTACTACTGGGCTTGTCACCGCTTCAGAGTTGTGGACTGAGCGGTACATGGTCACCACAAAGATTGGGTTCACCTGGAATACTCTCACCCCTATCAATAAGATTGCTGCCATATCGTATGTGACACATCACGTACCTTCGAACTATAAAGAACACCCACTCATTAATGCAACACTCCTCTGCTTTAGAGAAGTCCAATCCCGAGCCTCTTACACCTATAAAGCTCAACCCGGCCTTTCCTCCTGGTATGTCCACACAATTCTTGACAGACATTTGGCAACACGCTGAGGTACTTTCCCATCACTTCTTTCAAAATGGCACATTACTAGACCGTATGTCCCTACCAACAAATGAGACGGGTAACTCATTCCCTCTCTGGACATATTTCCAAGTATGACACTTTCTCAGAGAAATGAATAATAACTCCTCTGCTTCCCGCCCCATCACTCTCTTTGAACAGCTCTGCACTTAACCTAATCCGCAACAACATATGATCTCTACTATCTACAACATTCTCTCCTCCAACAGCCTAATGAAACCTACCAAGGCCTGCTTAAATTGGGAAAGAGACCTGCAAATTGAACTAACGGAGGAACAATGGGATCTACGATCACACACAAAAGTTCTCTGAACGTCTTGATCCAAGAAAATAACTATAATAAGAAAATAACTGACTCAGGAGATTCAGGTACCTTACTCCACATATGGTGGTCCTGCCCCTTAATCCAACCATACTGGACGCAAATTAGAGAACTAATCGCACAAATCTCCACATACATGCTGGAACACAACCCAGCCCAATTTGTCCTTCACCATTCAAGCATACCAGCACATCTGGACTGTAAAACCCTGATCCCTCCTTTAATTAACGCAGCCAAACTATGCATACCCTTTAATTTTGGGTCTACTCATGCCCCGACCATTCTGGAATGGCTCCAATGCGTTGGAAAAATAGCAGAAATGGAGGAGCTGATCTATATAGCCTGAGATAGCCCAGCTAAATTCTCGCATACATGGGCCTGTTGGAACCAAGCACAACCCGATCCCTCACAGCAGGCGGCACATGACCTTCAGCCTTATTAAAGGCACCTGACCTTTAATAAATGCCCCTGTACAAGAACACCGACAACCCCACCAACTGATGGGTCGTGGGTCCTCCCATCCCTAAACAAGTGAAGAGAATGGGAGGACTTGGCTGCATTGGCCCCCAACCCCTCCTGTCCCTGACGGCGGAGGCAGTTCATATACCCCCCTTCAGACAACAGGACCCCCCTTTTTTTCTTCTTTCCTCTCTCCTTTATCGATTTCCTCTTTTTTCCTTTCCTTCCCTTTTCCCTCCTTCTCCTCTACCTCTACCCCCCCCACATTCCCCCCCCTTTTTTCCTCCCCCTCTCCGGGCTCCCCCCTTAATTCCTTCCTTCTTCAACACCCCTTCCACTTTCTTTTCTCATGGTTTATGTTCTTAACTTTTCTATGCAAGTTTAGCAACTATCTACTTCTACATGCCCCAATGATATGAATCCTGATTATGATCTACAGTATCTCAAAAAAGTGAGTACACCCCTCACATTTTTGTAAATATTTTATTATATCTTTTCATGTGACTACACTGAAGAAATGAAACTTTGCTACAATGTAAAGTAGTGAGTGTACAGGTTGTATAATAGTGTAAATTTGCTGCCCCCTCAAAATAACTCAACACACAGTCATTAATGTCTAAACCACTGGCAACAAAAGTGAGTATACCCCTAAGTGAAAATTTCCAAATTGGGCCCAATTAGCCATTTCCTCTTTACGGTGTCATGTGACTTGTTAGTGTTACAAGGTCTCAGGTGTGAATGGGGAGTAGGTGTGTTAAATTTGGCGTTATTGCTCTCACTCTCTCATACTGGTCACTGGAAGTTCAACATGGCACCTCATGGCAAAGAACTCTCTCAGGATCTGAAAAAAAGAATTGTTGCTCTACATAAAGATGCCTAGGCTCGAAGAAGATTGCCAAGACCCTGAAACTGAGCTGCAGCACGGTGGCCAAGAGAATGCAGTGGTTTAACAGGACAGGTTCCACTCAGAACAGGCCTCACCATAGTGGACCAAAGATGTTGAGTGCACATGCTCAGCGTTATATCCAGAGGTTGTCTTTGGGAAATAGACATATAAGTGCTGCCAGCATTGCTGCAGAGGTTGAAGGGGTGGGGGGTCAGCATGTCAGTGTGCAGACCACATGCCGCACACTGCATCAAATTGGTCTGCATGGCTGTCATCCCAGAAGGAAGCCTCTTCTAAAGATGATGCACAAGAGAGACCGCAAACAGTTTGCTGGAAACAAGCAGACTAAGGACATGGATTACTGGAACCATGCCCTGTGGTCTAATGAGACCAAGATAAACATATTTGGTTCAGATGGTGTCAAGCATGTGTGGCGGCAACCAGGTGAGGAGTACAAAAATAAGTGTGTCTTGCTTACAGTCAAGCATGTTGGTGGGAGTGTCATGGTCTGGGGCTGCATGAGTGCTGCCGGCACTGTAGAGCTACAGCTCATTGAGGGAACCATGAATGCCAACATGAACTGGGACATACTGAAGCAGAGCATGATCCCCTCCCTTTGGAGACTGGGCCGCAGAGCAATATTCCAACATGATAAGGACCCCAAACACACCTTCAAGTACATAGGGAAGTTGGAATTTAAAAAAAAAATAGAACTTAGCTTTTAAAAACAGTGTATCTACTCACTACAAAATTCGGGTGGTGTTACTGTGAGTTTTTTTGTTGAAAATGTCTGGTTTAGACATTAATGGCTGTGTGTTGAGTTATTTTGAGGGGACAGCAAATCTACAATGTTATACAAGCTGTACACTCACCACTTTACATTGTAGCAAAGTTTCATTTCTTCAGTGTTATCACACGAAAAGACATAGTAAAATATTTACAAAAATATGAGGAGTATACTCACTTTCCTGAGATACTGTACATGCTTCTCTAATGCAATTATTGTCAGCAAGCACATATCCACTTGAATTCATACCTAGTGTTTTCATCTGCTGAACAATCATTCATTAGGCAGAGTGTGTAGGAGCTGACAGCCTGTGTGGAGCAGACTTGCATAGTTACATAGTTGATAAGGTTGAAGAAAGACACTAGTCTGTCCATGAAAAAAGGAACAAAACAAACAGCGCCAAGCCCTCAATACAAGAAGATTAAATATATATTAGATGCCAGTGATTATAAAAAAAAAAAAAATATTATTAAATGGAGTGCAACTAAATGTATCACAACATATCAAAGTGACAAAGTTCAAACTATAGTCTTGAAGGTGTATATCACAAAGTATCAAAATGACTTAGTTCAATCATCCATAAAGTGACTTCATGCTTATAAAGGTGAAGAAAGTGCTCCAAAGGTGCTCCAAATGGTTAAAAGTGCAGAGTGCCAAGCCCCTCTTGTAACCCCACTCACCAGAAGCAATGGACCCACAGCCTTTCAGTCTGAGGGCCAAAACAGGCAGATTCTGGTGATGGCGGATCCTGAACTTGGATCTCCTGGTTAGATGATGGTAGGAGGCGCCAAGCAAAATCACAAAAGTCCGCTCCCTAATGAGCTCAAAAAAGCATAAACAGGCTCATAGTGTAATATTGTTGAACACTAGTTTATTGCGCAAAATGGACCATACTTACAAAAGATAACAGAGTAAGAAATGTAGAGCAAAAACAACCCCAGACGGCGTGCATTCCACCGCGTGCTGAAGTGACATCAGTGGTTGCGATAGACTGGAAATGGTGTCTCTTTCATCCCATAGGGCGTCATCAGGTCCGTGATGATGCTCTATGGGAAGGGTGTCCACCCCAGACCATTGCGCCCAGTCTTTGTGCACAGGATAATTGGATGTATTTCTGCCTATACCTTTGGAATTGATGTAAGTGCAATACTTTTTTAATAAATCCTTTACCGAATGGTTTTACGCTATGTGGAGGCTCTTGTTGTCTTTCATGAGAACCTGCTCTATATAACCCCTGAGGGATATATCTGAGTCGTGAAGTCCTTTCCATTGAGGTCCATTGCTGGTTGGTGTACTGATACAGTTTACTACGGGCTCAGGTTAAGTTGTCCTTGGGTAAGCGTACCCAACTACTTCCTTAAAGGTGGAGGCACTTAAGTGGTGTACACAAGTCACAAAATATCTGATCACTATGATGTGAAGATCACTTACACGTTGGGTGTGAACTATTCATGAACTTTGGATCAATTTATTTATTTATTCTATTATTCATTCATTCATTTCACTACTCATTATTTTATATTTAGCAGATACACATATCTGTGCTATATTATTTTGCAACGTTTTAATCTCATTATTGTTTTTTATATTTATGTGACACACATGCACTTTTATATTTTGGAGCACTAAAGCACTTTATTGCACATATCTTAGCGCAGCATTTTTTACAATATTCTACAATATAAAACGCCAAATTTCAATGCTAAACAATGTACCGCTTTGAGACGCAAAAATCTGACATAATCATACTGCCACAGAGGTTAAACAGGACCAGTCCTTTTAATATCAAGTAATCAACATTAGATTGTAATGTATTCACTAAAAAAAAAAAAAATATTGTAAAACAGTCTTAAATCACTTGTACTATGACCCATTTTGAGTAGGACCTCACTATGCATTTTAAAATCAAGAAATCAACATTTGAATACAATTAAGTTATAGACAAAAGCTCCCAAGATGTTGCAGTGTCCACAGTATTTATTCACTCAGTTCAATTTTAAATAAAATCCCCTCCCGACCCTTTAAAAAAAAAAAATGATGCTATAATGTTATTTACTCACAGAAAAAATTCCCCAAATAATGTAGTGCCTATGTGTGAAGTATTTAGATACCTGCACAAGGAATGACTTTGAGCAGGACCACCACCAGTAATGTGAAAAAAAAGAAATCAACATTAGAGCTTACGTTATTTAAAAACGACCCCCAAGATTGTGCGTAATATTGAGTCATTTGTACTAGGCCCTATTTTTAACAAGACAATATAGGCATTTTAAAATTTAAAACATTACATTAAAATGAAATTTATTTGCAGGGAAAACTCAAAATGTTGTACTACCAACTAGAGTTAGGAAAACAGTTCGAGCCGGGCAAGAGGTCGGCCCGAACATCGCCTGTTCGCGAACACCCAAATTTGTGAGACGCTCGGCGGAATGTTTGGTTGGTGACGTCACAAGCCCCTTATCTATTTAAAAGCTGTCAAATGGCAGAGCAGGCATTTGGCGGTTAGTCTTTGTCATGGATGGAGCTTTTGTTTTTTATTTTTTCAAGTCCAGCGGTGCAGCGGGCATTGTGATTCACAATAGATCTACATCGGGGGACATTGTTTTTTTTTAATTTTTTTAATAAAGGAATTGTCAAAAACTGCCTCCTGTCTATTT
>BLSH010523922.1:1045694-1056316 GCA_018402905.1 Glandirana rugosa | reverse complement strand
AAAAACTATAGCTAAGCTTTAAGACATGCTATATTTATGTTATCCCTGCTCAATGCACAGTCCGGCGCTGGTTAGATCATGCAGTAGAACTCAAGTGAAAGTCTTCTTTCTTTCAGAATGTACATCAAAGCCAAGAAATCCTAAGCCATAAATTGTGTTAATAATAAATCTCTATTTTTATGGAAAACTATGCATCTAGACTGCTTTTCATGGCCATAAATTAATATTACTCAGCCAAGTATAATACACACTGACAATACGTGGCTGACTGAACGGTTTATCATAGTAAGATGCCAGTTAACAAATATTTATAAATATTTTTTGGGTTGAAAATATCAGTGGAAATTATTCAGTGTTGAGTGAATAGCTGGTATATGTTACCGCTAATAAGCATCACATATTGTTTAATATCTATAGAAAAGGACTTCCTGTTTCATACAGTATCAGGTATACTTCAGGGTTTTACACACTTTCAGCTTTACATCCTCAAGGTGCAAGTATCACGTCTGTCTGTGTAAGGAGCTGAAAATACCACAGATTGTGCTTTCAATCACAGGGGGGCTTAAATGCTCTCCTGAAATAGTTGCAAAATTAAGTATGAATAATGACTGAGCAAATTCTTAAATGTCGGCTGAGCTGCTCTGATCCCCACCCTGTCCTTGATTTCTGACTGCCAGTCCGCTCAGTTGATCTGGCCACCTAAGTTTAAAAGTGTAATGTAGGACCTGGCAGCGAAAGAGTTAAAATAACTATTTAGTGGAATGTTGGTATATAAAAAATATGTAGCAGGGGGCGTGGCCGGCTGCAGTCAGAGATGGACGTCTGACTGCTTCTCTGTCCTCAGCCTGAAACTCTTAGCAACGTCCCAGCAGACCACCAGCACAGGAGTCGCCCCAACTCTAACCTCTGAGGTACCCCTCAACACACTCCAGCTACTAGGAGCTCCTGCAACGTCCGGAAGGTGGCAGGGAGAGGTGAGGATCGGGACGCAGCGGGACCGCCGCCATCTTCACAGGAGCCGATAAGGCCCACAGCCGCCGAGCTCTGGACAAACAGGAGCCAAAGGAATGGGTGAGCGTACTCTTCGCCCCGCTCTGACCCCGCACGGCCCCCGCTCCCCTCTCTTCCCATCACTGCACCGTCCCGGGCAATCACCACAGCGCTCAGTGAGAAGTCCTCACAGGGCCGCACGCATCCCCACGGATACATCCGCCGCCACCCAGCTACAGATGGCCTGTATCGGGCAACCCACATCTCTTCCCCACATCAGCACAGTATCAGCTCACTGACCTGCATAGTGCCAGTGAGCTCCCTCGGTGAACGGCCGCCATCTTAGGACCCACGTTGTCTCTCCGGCTGCATCCAGTGCCATCCAGCCACTACACGTCTCCCAAAAGCCCTACAGAGCATCCCCACTGTACCCACCCTGGATCCTTTCATCGTTTGGGGGCATATTGTAAAGAAAACAAGCAGGGCCTAGCTAAGACCAGGCCGCATCCTCACTGCACAGTTAAACAACGGCAGCCATCTTGCGGCCCACGCTACACAACGGCCTAATCCAGTGCCATCCACACATATAAACAGCATTTGCACAGCATCATCACCTTCACAAGTGTCAAAACCATCTCTACTAGGAAGACAGCTGAATATTGAAGTGATTACTCAACCCTAAAGACAGTAAAGCCAGGTTCTCGACTGTCACCATCAAGATCTGCCCTTACTTCCTCATCCACCACTAAATCAGCCAGTTTCCAGGGGCACATACACCCCAACAGCCCCACTACTCATCTGATAGACAATTACAAATATCTGGAAGGAGGCAGCCTCAACAAGAGGCACAGATTGCCTCACAACCACTGAGGGTTCTTAGGCCTTCCTTCAATCTATCAAACTGACCAGCAGCTACCATCTTGTGAACTTTTACTCTGTTTGGAGTCGTGAAGATCTTTGCTTTTTTTTTTTTTTCTGGACAAGCCTGATACCTCTACAGGCTTCATATCCCTCAACTGACCACCTCCAGGTATCAAGTACTGTAAAGCAGGCTCTTTCAACACCCGTCCCCACAGGCCTGGATTGTGGGTCGAACGCAACAAACCTAAGTACACAGTGGTATGCACAAATCTAACGCACCCCATCAGGGACCCCATCGTCGCATTTCTGAATTTTTCATCAGAGACAAAATGCATCAATCCCAGAACGGTCTTAACGCTACTCCACCGCTTGTGTCCTCCCCAGCCTTGACAGGCCCTCCGCTGTTGCCCCCTGTTCCTGAAGAGATGGACAGTTCTGAACAATGCACTCCAACACCTCCAGCAACCACCCCAGATCGGGGCAAGAGGGCTGCGCAATCTCCAGCTCCTTCCCCATCTAAGGTTCCACTCTACAAAAAACAGCATTGGAGTGGAAATATGGAAAATTCAAACACCCAAGATTCCCTAGCTGACCTTCCCACCAGCGACCAACCAGCATCAGAACACACATTAAAAATGATGCTTCTCTCACTACAGAAGGACCTAAGAAACGAACTCCGCTCTTCTCTGACAATCTTACAAACCAAAGTGGATGAGATTGAAGATCGCACTGAAACATTGGAAAGACAAGTGGGTGGACAGGCCTCCACACTACAAGAGTCCTCAGACGTAATTCAACAACACACGGAAGAGATACGCTACCTACAAGCAAAAGTGGCTGACCTGGAAGACCGCTCCTGAAGAAATAACATAAAATTCAGAGGGATCCCTGAATCTATCAAGCTCTCTGACCTTACAACATACCTGCAGCAGCTATTCCTCAAGCTTATTCCGCAACTATCACAGTCGGAATTAATGATAGACCGAGCACATAGAATTGCAAAACCAAATTATCTACCGGAGACGGTTCCACGAGATGTCTTGGCCCGCATACATTTCTAGTTCGAGTAAAACCAAGCCGGACCCCTACACAACCATCGCACTCTTCACAGACATATCAGCGGCAACAGCCAGAAACCGGAGGGAATTCACCCAGGTAACTTCAACCCTTTGAGAGCACAACATTCCCTACAAGTGGGGTTTCCCTGCCAAATTGATTGTTACGTACCACGATCAAACCACGAACATCATCTCTACCAAGGAAGGCATGAAACGCCTGCTAAACTGGGGAATTATCTCCTCTCTGCCTCCGCCTCCAGATCCACGAAGAGCTTCACCACCATCCCGTGGCCGCCCATCCACATATCAATCCAGAGGAAGACACCAGCAATACTATTAATGCCAGGCTCCTACCAGATTCTTACCTATCATTACATCCAGCACGGTCCTAAAAATTCGATGAGCAACCCAGTTTCAGCTCTCTCCATTGTTTTTGTTGTTGTATATCGGCTCCCTTGGTACCCCCCAGGTGATACCAAAGTGCTACGCACTTTCAGTTGCTCACACTTAAGGAACTCATGTTATTAGCGATCAGTTTTATTGCTATTTAAGTTGTTTTTTATTTTTTTATTTTACTGACCTCTGCAATACAGTCATAACATTGTTTGATATATAGTGCATATCTTAAAGCTGCCTTCTGTTGCCATATACTCTTGAATAACAGGTGTCATCCTTAACAGCTCTCTTAACAGTAGTGTTGCAACATTCCAAACATGGCCATTAGTATCTTCTCCCTTAACGTAACAGGCCTCAACACACCCTTTAAATGCCAACTACTTTGGAAAGAGGCATCCAAAAGCAAGGCAGACATCATTTGTGCCCAAGAAACACACTTTGCTGCAGACAAAGCACCTAGTTGCAACCACAAATTATACCCTCTCTGCTTTATGGCAAACGCACCTAAAAAAAAAGCAGGAGTCCTAATAGCTATCCGATCATCGGTGACATTCAAATTGCTCCATTCTGAAATTGACCAGTTGGGCCGATACATTATTCTTCATGCCACCTTCAATGACCACATAATGTCAATATTTATACCCCTAACATCCACCAAGAATAATTCTACCAAACAGTCTTAGCTAAACTGACACCTTTTAGGCAACACCCTCTCATCATATGCGGGGACTTCAATCTAATAATGGATAAATCACACTTGCACTGTTTCCCCCAAATCACGTTCCCACAGGCAAAAGATGGAGACTCAACGCCTCCCTTTTGTCCAATCCGAACTGCCAGAAACACGTTGAATCCGCGCTAAAAGAATATTTCCACCATAATGCTAATTCTGTCTCAAATCCATATACGTGTTGGAACGCCCACAAGGCTGTGATCAGAGGTCTACTCATAAAACTTGGGGCCCAGGAGAAAAGGAAACACAATGCTACCACAGCTAAGCTCTTATAACAAATTAAAACCCTTGAAAAGGCCCACAAGGCTACACCAACACCCTCGTTGGAACAAGATTTAGCCAATGTAAGAAAATCCCTGAGTGAGCACCTACACTCAAACTTTGACCTAACACTAAAAAGATTGAAACTAAATTTCTATGTACACCATAATAAACCAGGGGCCCTGCTAGCCAAACAGCTTAAGAGACACTTGGTTCACGCTAAGATCCCTTATTTACTTTCTGTAGACCAGAGACGCCTTTCCAATCCGAAAGACATAGCTGACCGCTTTAGCCAGTTCTATGCCACCCTGTATAACTTAGCACCCTCGGGAGAAATAGAAGCACCCACCACAGGAGATATAGCACGTTTCCTGGATCACCTTGATCTACCATCTCTTTCTCAGGAGCAACTTACGAATATCTCTGAACCCTTCACTGAGTTGGAGATCAAACGTGCTATAACCTCCTCCTTACCACTTCATAAATCGCCGGGTACGGACGGTCTATGCAACGAATATTATAAACAATTCATGCACATCCTGAACCCATTTCTCTGCCAGACACTTAACCACACATTATTGACAGGCACAATTCCAGAAGAGGCTTTGGAAGCCACCATAACCACTATCTCAAAACCGGGCAAACCTTCAGAAGACCCAGCCAGTTATAGACCAATATCACTACTTAATACGGACACAAAGCTCTATGCCAAACTCCTTGCATCTCGCATAGCTACAATAATTCCCCAACTGGTTCATCCGGACCAGGTGGGATTTATGAATGGGAGGCAGGCATCAGATGGCACAAGAAGATACATTAACCTACTACAACTAGCAGAACGCAGTCAAACGCTTTCTTTGTTCACATCCTTAGATGCAGAGAAGGAGTTCGACAGGGTCGATTGGAAATTCCTACAGGCAGTTCTACTAAAATTTGGCTTCTCTGGTTCTATACTCAAAGCTATAATGGCTCTATACTCCGCTCCATCTGCCAGGGTGATCAACTCAGGCATATTTTCAGAACCCTTTAAAATTTCGAACGGCACAAGACAAGGTTGCCCCCTCTCACCAGTGATATTCTCACTTGTAATGGAACCGCTCGCTCAGGCGATACGCGCGAACGCCTCAATTAAAGGCATCTCCATAAGCAACCATGACCACAAAATCGGTTTATACGCAGATGATGTGATTATCTCTATAACTGAACCTCTATTATTACCACATCTCCATCAAACACTGGACCTCTTCAGTAGGGCATCCCTGTACAAGATTAACTACACTAAATCTGCCATGATAGGTGTCAACTTAGAAGCCAGATCTAAACGCACCATCACCGAATTAACATCCTTCTCCTGGGCCCAAGACTCAACACTTCCTTACCTGGGCATCTATCTGACCTCTCCTTCCCATCAATTACTTACACTAAATTTTGCTCAACTCTTGATCAAATTGCAAAGAATTACACAAGACCTAAAACACACTCAAGCCTCATGGGCAGGACGCATAGTGCTATCCAAAATGTATATTCTGCCACATATTCTTTTTTACTTGAGAACACTTCCAATACCATTCCTCCGCTCCCGGTTAGTCAAATTACAGACAATAATGTCCTCCTTCATCTGGAACGGTAAGCACTCCAGGCTTAAAAGAGAGATCCTATGCTCTCCAACTATAGAGGGAGGTATGGGAGCACCCAACATCATTGCATATTACAAAGCAACTATTCTAGACCAGACGAAAAGCTGGTGGAACCCAGTAACCCAATTTCCTTGGCTACAAATAGAATGCTCAATTCTTGCAACCGACCCCAAACTATCTCTTGCAGCAATGTTAATTAGGAATCACAAGTAACACACCGTTCTCAATACAGTCAACGCTACACTGAGAACATGGCAATCTATCCTCCAAGCATCGAAGGGACTACCTCCCACCATATTGAAAGCACTCCCCCTGTTAGCGTTGCATAATATAATTCCTGACATCTCACTGACTAATTGGTCACAAGGTGGAGTCACCTCAATGGATCACTTGTATAATAGGGGTATACTCCTTTCCTTTCAACAACTGAGAGACAAATATCAAATACCAGCTAAAGACCTATTCAAATATTTGAGGGTTCATTCTGCCCTTTCTGAAGTCACCTGGTCAAAAAAACACATATTACAGCACACACTCAGTTTCTATGGCAACACCAACTCTGCTAAAGGGGGTATATCATTCTTCTACAAGCTGCTGACCAACAATCACGCTACCAACAAATCATCCACTATGATGAATTGGGAACACCAACTCCAAGACATCTATACAAAGCAACAATGGACCCTAGCTCTGTTACGTCCCCTGAAATTCTCTAGGTGTCTTACTCACTGGGAAGGTCTACAAAAATTTTTCCATAATTGGAATCTCACCCCAGGTAAACTTGCCAAGATATACCCTTCGATCACAGACAGATGCTGGAGGGCCTGTGGACAAAGAGGTACCAGTCTACACGTTTGGTGGTCATGTCCTAAACTATCCTCCTTTTGGCATGACATTAGCAAATTTCTAACAGATATGTTAAACAGGCCAATAGTTCTCTCCCCTCAACTGATCCTATTTGGTCTAGACCTTGAACTATGGCCCGCTCTTCTTTATGCTCTACTAACACATTCACTCATCTCCATCAGATTATCCATCGCCAGGAAATGGAAATCACAAATAACCCCCTCCATAAAAGATGTCATCGGCTCCCTGAACGATCAAGGACTCATGGAACAAATGTTTGTGAAAGCCAACCTACTGACTCCACTGTTTCAAAAGAGATGGTCTCTTTGGATAGAACACCCAAAGTGCACACTTTTAATCTAAGCAGATATGCTCTGGAGCTACAAAAGCACTATGACTCCTTCAGTTATTCTTTGTTTGAAATACGGGGCAATGCCTCTTAATAACCTGCAGCTAATGGTGGCGCGATGCGGGGGCACCAGCGCCTTTTCTGGGGTGGTGCTCCGGCACCCCCCCACTCTCGCTATATTGTGCTACAGTGAATATGTTTTATTTGTTCTCCTTTGATGCAGAGTCGCTTACGCAGCCAAGTAAAGCCATGCATCCACGGTCTTATATTCATTCTGATATCAAACTGTAACATGTTGAGACTACCGTCTGTTTCTTTTTCTACACATACGAATGCTACAAATGTCTGTTATAACATCTGAAAACTCAATAAAAATGTATTGATACAAAAAATATGTAGCAGGAAGGCATCTTGCAGAATAGAGTCTATTCTCTCTTCTGCAATAATTGTTTCTTCTCTGTTTACTGGAAAGTTTCTTTAGATTATATACTGAGCTGTACATGTGCTTTTGGAGATGAGAGAGCTTGTGGATGTTGTGCCAGTTGAGGAGAGATCGATGCAGATTACTTTAGCTCTGCTTTACATATGAAATATTGAATATTAACCTCATTATTTGCTTGCAGAAAGAGCTTAAAGCGATATTAAAGTCTTATGGCTCCCGCTGCTGCCAAAGTCAATGAGGAGTGTGAGTATCTGGAGAGCCAAGGCTCTAGTGGACATCACTGGATCGAGAGGGGGCATGAAGGTAAAATACCTTGTGCCTTTACAACCACTTTAAAGTGGTTGTCAACCTGTGACAACCACTTTAACCTACAGGTAAGCCTACAATAAGGCTTACCTGTAGGTGCACTGCATATCTCCCAAACCTGCACGGTTCAGGAGATATGCAGTGTTTTGCATGTGCCGACGCCTCTGTGCCGTTTCTCCACTGACCCTGTTCCGTGACTGGTGGCTCCCGCGTGCATGCGAGTGACATCATGCGACTCCGGCCAGTCACAGCGCCGGAGTAGTGGCCCCAGAAGGAAGAGGGGCAGAAGATGGATGTGGCCTGGAGCGGGACATCGCTGGACGCCGCAGGCTTCGTTTGCAAGCAAGTGACACATAATGGGCTACTATGCGATGCATAGTAGCCCATCATGCTTCTACTTTACAGGGTTATATTGAGAAAGTAAATCCAATATGGGTTTACTTCCTCTTTAAGGTACCTTTTTAAAAGCTTTCCAGTTCATCCTTACTTCCTGCTAAAAAAGCCTGTAGTTTACAGAGTTCAGTAGCTCAATCTGAAATCTTTTTGAACATAAATGTGAAGAGTCATGGACCACCCTTTGCAGAGGGTTCACAAGCATTTGCAAATGTATGCAAAAAATCTATTGTTTTAGCCTAGATGATGGAACAGGTTAATTTGGCTCTGCTATTACATTGAGAAATATGGGTGACTTTAACCAGTTCCCTACCGAGTCATTGTAAAATGACGTCGGCAGGGACTGCTCCTCAATCCGGGTGGACGTCATATGACGTCCTCCGCTTCTTGCCGCTACTGCGGGCCCCCAGGGGCCCGCAGAGCGGCGATCACAGATCGTTTGTCTGCCGGGGGGTTGTGTCCCCCCCAGATCGGGGTAAAGAGCAAATAAAATTGGCTCCTCGAGGCGCATGCGCGGCAGCAACGAGTGCGGACGTATGCACTGAGAGCTCTGCTCCTGAACGGCTATCAAACACCGCTGTAGCTCCGACACAGCCGGCATACAGCTGCGATATCCCCCCTAAGGACTCAGTGAGCACCCGGGCACCCTGGATGACGAGCCCCGCGGCGCGGAGGGACCTTTCCCGGCAACTGGAGGCCGGGGCCTCGGTAGGCCCGAATTCCAAGATGGCGACCGCGAGTAATACATGGACACACGAGGAGGAGGAGGAACGCTCTATAGCAGACCAGGGCAATTTATGCTGTGGCCAGGATCAGATGGCCAGCCCTATGGTGGGTAAGAACTTTATACCTGTCTCCCCGCTCCTGCCGGGATCTCACGCAGAGGGCTCCATAGGCTCATTAACCCCTTCAATGCTAGGGGACATTCCACAAACACCAGATCGTCTGGGAGCATCCCCTATTATCCACCCCTCCTCTCTCATGAATATGTCCTCCCTGATGGAAAGCTTTTCACAGATGCTGACAAAAGGCCTGTCCCAAAATGCTGTACAGATCACCACCACTATACAGGCAGATCTACACCAGCTAGGAGCTAGGATTGATGCAATTGAAGCCAAGACAGATCAGGTGGTTGCACAAGCAAACCAGAACACTGACCGTATACAAGAACTGTATGGGCAGTTGGATATGGCACTTAACAAGATCGACGATCTAGAAAATAGGTTTCGCAGATATAATTTTAGGATCAGGGGGCTTCCTGAATCCTTTAAGGACTCTGAGGCAGTGGTTCGTTCCCTCTTACAAGAGCTGATCCCCAACATCCCAGCTCATCACTTGGAACTGGACCGTGCACATAGGGCACTACAGGCCCCACGACAAGACGGCTTGCCGAGGGACATTGTGGTCAAACCCCACCACTACAAGGTTAAGGAGACAGTAATGAGGATGGCACGCAATAAGGATCAACTGCAGATTCAAGGTCACCCAATTCAGATCTTTTCGGATCTGTCTCCATACACCATTCAGCGACGGAGATCACTGAAACACCTTCTGGAGGTCCTGATGAAAAATTCCATCACATATAAATGGTCCTTTCCATTCCGTTTAAATTTTTCATATTCTGGCAAGGCATATGGCTTCTCCTCTATCCAGGATGGGGAACGTTTACTGCTGCATCTGGGTCTAATCACACAGTCACCCCTGGACAAGAACCAGCCAAAATCCTCAGTAGCTGCAAAGAGACCTTCTCCACAGAGCCCTATCCTCCCCCTCTGGCAGAAGCAGCAGGCCAAGCGATCTAAAGAAGCAAGGCCACCTTGACATGTCCTCAGCTGCAGTAACTCTTTTTTTTCTCTTTAAACTTTTTTTTGGATCTCACTTGGTGGGATCAGAACTGCCCTTTGGGGCGTTTCCGGCTTCCGGATGGACACCTTTTTCCTAGCGGAGTTATTCCATCTCGGTCCTTAATCCTTAAGTTTACTGTTTATGTAGTTAAAAAGGAAATGTTCAAAGTTGTGGAAGTACCCTATATCTGTTTTTTCCTGGAGGGAAACTTCCACAGGTGCGGTCATAGTAGTGGGAGGCACCCCTCACATCAGTTGTCTGTGGGGGGGTCCTCCCCTGCTCTTGCCCCCTTTCCTATGGTGGGGGGGCAACTGACTGCACGATTTTCCTGTTGATCTATGCTAGGCTGCTGTGCTGACTATAACTTTAATAGACTATCTGTTTTTGTGGCGGAATTTTGTCTATCAGATAATTTCAATATCAGTCGTGTCGTCGGATCGTATCTAGTTGTCCTTTTAGCACGTCAGTCAACGGGGGGGTGGTATCCTTTCCCCCGTTCTCGTCC
>BLSH010523922.1:1012672-1024317 GCA_018402905.1 Glandirana rugosa | reverse complement strand
CATTTTGGAAAAAGTTTCCATCATGAATCTGAAATCGGAATGTAGAGAGGTGGCAGGCAACCCCTGGACTCCCATGATGTCTGGGCTAGGGATCCGGTCCACTGGGGAAGCAGCAAACATTTAGTCTATAGTCCTCTCCAAAAGGGAAATTGTAGAAGCTGGGGAATGCACTTGGGGATTGTTGGGTTCCTTCGAGGAGAGCCCCAGATCTGGTAAGATTTGAGAGCCCCCTTCCACCCCGGCTTCCATGTCCTCTGAAGTGTCTTTGTGGGGTGGTGGGGGAACGGTGGGCAGCGAGGAGATCCCAGAGGTCTGGTCCTTAAAGTCCGGGTGTTTGGAGATATCTCTCCTCATCGCTGCCGCATACATGGTGCAGGGAACCGGGTATAATCTTATTGGAAGTCAATGATAGAATAGGGGTTGAAGCGCCGGAGATCTCAGAAGAACCAAGGGTGGACCTGAGCATTAGGTCTGCCCAAAGGGTTAAAATAGAACAAAAATTGCTGGGTAGCACGACTGCCTATCAGGGATCAACTGGAATCTTCAAATCCTGCAGATCACTAAATCACCATCTGATTCTCTGGTCCTCTGTTATGCTGTGAGAAGCCTTTAGGCTGAAGAGGGGCTGGTCACCGTATGAGGGCCACTGGCTGCCTCAGTCACTATACCTGGCTCATATCAGTGTTATAACAGAGGCCCCGGCTTCGGCCTCCCCCAGGGAACCTCCTCCCCAGCCTATGAACAGGCCCTCAAGGCTTCATAGTCGGATCCAGGCACATCCTGAGGGTGTTTGGCTAGGGGACCCACCTTAGATCCCCTCTCACTCCATGGGCTGGAACCGGATCGGCGCTGCGGAAGTGTAGGCAGCAGCCATGGCCTTGCATAGCAGTCGTACCCTGCGTGAAGCTCCGGATCCTCCCGGGAGAGCCGCGGGGACCAGCTCTGTCTACCTCAGGCTGTCCCCAACCCGGGGACTCGAGGTGTGCCAGGTGGGAGGACCTCCAGGTGGCTGCTGGCGGGCTGGAAGAATGGAGGGGCACGGAGCCCGAGATTACGCAGCCATCCCGGTCAGCCGTCGCATGCGCACCTTTTTTTTTTTGTAAATAACAAACATGTTATATTTACCTGCTCTGTGCAAGGGTTTTTCACAGAGCAGCACCAATCTTCTTCTTCTGGGGTTCCCTAGCAGTACTCCTGGCTCCTCCTCTTCATTGGGTGCCCCCACAGAGAGCTGCTTTTCCTGGGGACACCCGTCGTGCTCACGAGTCCCGCTACTGCGCCTATTGACACAGACAGCAGTACTTGGCCCCACCCCCCTTTCCCGTGTCACTGGATTTGATTGACAGCTATTGCTATCAATCTATCCATCGAGGATGGAGACAGCGGCTGGAGTGGCTGGGCTCGTGCACATTACTGGAACGGATGGGCTCAGGAAAGAAAAGGGGGGCTCTGGAGGCAGCTGCAGCACAGGTTTTTTACCTTGATTCATAGAATGCATTAAGGTGAAAAACCTGGAGACTTTACAACCCAATTATAGCCAAACTTCAGGGTATTAGCAACCCTAACCTCCAGCTGCCCTTTCTCCCCCTTTCACTATAAATAACTGCTGGTATACCGTGATTTTGTTTACGCTTTAGGGATGGGCGAATTACCCCCTGTTTGGTTTGCACCAGAACTTTCGAACATCAGGAAAGTTCAGAACCGAAAAACGAATCCCATTCAAGTCTATGGGACTCGAACATGAAAAATCAAAAGTGCCCATTTTGAAGGCTTATATGCAAGTAATTTGGCATACAATGGTTATGGGGGTCTGGGTACTGCCCTGGGGGACATGCATCAATGAAAAAAAGTTTGTAAAAACATAATTTTTAAATGAGCAGTCATTTATTGATGCTTAAAGTGAAAGCCTAAAAATGAATAATTCCTTTCAATATAGTGCCTGGGGGGGTCCCCTTAGTATACCTGTAAAGTGTCACATCTGTACCGTATATAGAATCTGCTGCAGCAATAATTGCATTTATAAAGCCAAAAAAATTATATTTTCCCTGAAAGCTTCCTTTATTTTGTAAACAACGGCTTGGGGAGCCCGTCTGTATGATAAGGCCACAATGTAGTGCACTGGGAACAAGAGTAGAGATTTGTTTGATAAATTCTGGTGTCTCTTCCACAGACTATAGATAGAATAAAGGGTGCAAAAAAATTGGGATTTGGGTGTCGGTGGTGCCTTCACACCATAACCGTGTAAGAGGCACTCTTGATGAAAGCAAGAATTGCCCTTGCTGTAAAAATTGTAATTTGATGCAGATGTCAAACAGGTGCTGAAAAATTGTTTTTTGGGTGTCGATGGTGCCTTCACACCATGACCCTATAAGAGGTACTCTTGATGAAAGCAAGAATTGGCCTTGCTGTGAAATATTGCAATGATATGTGTAATAATATCACGTGCTAGACACACAAAAAGCGTAGCTAGCGCCCATCTTGTTCAGAAATCAGCCATGACACTTTAGAGTGCTCCCCCCTCCCTTCAGCATGGAATTCCAAAAGCCCACTTTAAAAGAAACTGTTATCTTAGCTAAATGAGTCCCCAGGATGTGTATGGTTTTATGGGGCAGTCCATTAAACCCACAGAGCATGGCATCAAAGGGAGGCTCAGAATTAACAAGGGTCGGAAAAGGACACTGAGAGTCAAGTGACCTTCCAGAGACCCCTAGCTCCTGCAAAACTTAAGAAATGTACACACGATTCATAAATTCAGACAGGAATGGGACACCTTAAGAAAAAGTACATATTTGAATGCAGAATTTTATATTGAACAAATTAAATCTAGACACCCCTAGGCCCGATCATATGGGGAACCACTGGTAACCTTTCTTCCTCCCAGATAAATTAGACAATGGAAACCTGTCATGTTTAGACTTGTTAAAATGCCACTTTCATACTGGACTCTAATTTCTCAGTTTCAGGAATGCACCGTGTACATATTGACAGATATGAATATTGGTATAGAAATTGTATGTCAGGGAGGGTCATATTGCTATCCTCCACCCCGGACAGCCCACAGACCCCCCTTACCCATTTGAGTGGTCAGGGGCATATGGCCCCACCCCTTGGCTCCCAGAGAAAAAGAGAATGCCAAGGACAGTTGTCAGTTCTCCGTTTACCATCAAACCATGAATATCGGACAAGTTGAGAACCAGTCGGACTCTGCTTAACCAAGGAGATTAATTGCAAGTATCTTTCTTCCTTAAATTCTACCTGATCTTGTTGTTGCTGTATATTATGTCTTTTTTGCTTTGAAAATACATTTTTTTCTGTAAATATTTTATTGGCACCAATTTTGACCTTTTCATTATTAAAACCTTATTTTGAAAAGTGTTCATCTTTTCCCTAAAGCTCCTAATGCAAACTATCAACTAACCTAGCTCTTGAAGAGGTGCTACTGTTTAGAGAAAATCATCTGAATATATCTGCCTGCGGTGATAGTGTGTGTTACAGGCGATTACTCTAATATGAACTGGTATTGCTAATTGGCAGAAACCTGACACTCTGAAATCAAAGGTCAGTGGTGGCAGAGAAAGGGTAAATTGCTAAAATTAGCCCGGTGACAATCGCTCCTAGGCTGCTGGCACTTGGATTGTGGTCCCGCAAGCTGGAAAAGCTTTGTGCTGGAGGCAGCCGAGCGGCATTGTTACGTTAATGACAAGCGCAGTGTGAGATTGGCCGGTCCTCTGTCACGAGTTAGTGAGGAGGGCAGGGATCTGATACCCACGTTCGTTCCAATATGCACCTGTCAAACAGGTGCTGAAAAATTGTTTTCTGGGTGTCTGTGGCGCCTTCACACCGTAACTCTATAGAGGTACTCTTAATAAAAGCAAGAATTAGCCTTGCTGTGAAAAATTGCAATGAAATGCACCTGTCAAACAGGTGCGGAAAAATTGGTTATTGGGTGTCGGTGGTGCCTTCACACTATAACCCTATAAGAGGTACTCTTGATGAAAGAAAGAATTGGCCTTGCTGTGAAAAATTGCAATGATATGCATCTGTCAAACAGGTGAGGAAAAATTGGTCTTTGGGGGTCGGTGGTGCCTTCACACCGTAACCCTATAAGAGGTAATGTTGATGAAAGCAATAATTGGCCTTGCTGTAAAAAAATGCAATGATATGCATCTGTCAAACAGGTGCGGAAAAATTGGTCTTTGGGTGTTGGTGGCGCCTTCACACCATAACCCTATAGAGGTGCTCTTGATGGAAGCAAAAATTGGCCTTGCTGTGAAAAATTGCGATGATATGCACATGTCAAACAGGTGTGGAAAAATTGGTCTTTGGATGTTAATTGTGCCCGGAGTAGAAGTCCTGCAGAGATTCCACATCCCAAAAATACTTAATCTGTGGCATTGGCATAAGGGACTTCTTAGCTGCTGGTAATCCAGGACTGATTCATTTTGATAAAACTCAGACGGTCCATGGAGTCTGTGGACAGACGTGTTCTATGATCAGTAACAAAACCTCCAGCAACACTGAATGCCTATTCCGAAAGCACGCTGGATGCAGGGAAGTTCAGCAGCTTAATTGCATACTGAGCAAGTTCTGGCCAGTGGTCTATTCTCATGACCCAGTAAACCAGTGGATCACCAACTGAAAAGCTCTCCATCTCTGTTTTCTCCTCTAGAAAAGCATCCACCATGTGATGCAGACGCTGCCGATGGGATGTGAAAGCTGACAGCCCTGGGCGGCGAGGACTAAAAAAATGGAGAAATGCATTCTCCACCGCTCCTCCCTTGACCAACAGAAGCCTCACAACTACGTTTTCCATGATACTGTAACCTAATCGGGAAAAGCATTCAATAAACTCCTCTTTAAGGTGTCCTCAACAGATTTCATCTTCTGCACTCTCTGTGGGGATGGGATGAGTTCTGAGACTTTAACCTTATAACGGTGGTTAAGGAGGGTTGCCATCCAATAGTGATCCTTCTAATTTATGCCAAGTATTCTTGAGTCCTTTCGCAGGTTTTGAAGCATGAGGGAGCCCATACACTGCAAATTTGCAGAGGCATGACAAGCAGAATCTTTGGGGTCACTGAGGATTTCAATATCTGGAACTGCCTCCTCCCAGCCATGTACTACTCCAAAGGGTTCAGGGGATGGAAAACCACTTAGTGTTTGACTTATGTCTTCCTCTGCTTTAATGCCTCCAAAACGGCCAGAATCCTCTTTCTCCTCTCTCTCCTCTTGTGTTTTCTGTGGCATAGGAACAATGGTGTCTGCATAAAGTGGGCCTTGAGAGGAAAGGAAGTCCTCCTCTTCCTCCCACTGCTCTGCCTCCAGTGCCCTGTCCATAATGGTACGCAGAGTCTGTTCCAGCAGGAACACAACAGGGATTGTGTCACTGATACATGCATTGTCACGGCTCACCATCCTTGTGGTCTCCTCATATGGTGACAGTACAGTGCATGCATCCTTTATGACCATCCATTTGCGTGGGAAAAAAAACTTGAGCTGGCCTGAGCCAGTCATTGTGCCATACTCACACAGGTTCCTCGTTGAGGGCCCTCTGCTGCATGTACAGCCACTGCAGCAATGCCAAAGTCAAGTTCCACCTGGTGGGCATCCCACAAATCAGGTGGTTTACGAGCAGGTGGAATTCCCGCTGAATTTCAGCCAATTGAGCTCATACACTGGCTGTGTATGACTGCCTGAAATGGCTACAGACTCTTCTGGCCTGCTTCAGCAGATCTTCCAAACCCCATACCTATTTTGGAAATGCTGCACCACAAAATTGAGGACATGGGCCAGGCATGGCACATGTGTCAACTTTCCCTGTCTAAGGGTTTTTGCCATTATCGCGCACAACCAATCCTGGCTATAGCTGGCATGGGGTGAACCACCTCCGGGCCTGTCCCTGCAGGGCTGCAAGAATCTCTGCTCCGGTGTGGTTCCTGTCCCCTAGACACACCAGCTGAAGCACTGCATGGCACCTTTTAGCCTGACTCATTGAACAGTCCATTGAACGCTTAGGGGGTACTTGAGGCTAATAGGACAATTCAGCAGAGGAGGGCATGGAGGAGGAGTAGTAGGATGAGGGGGTATAGCTGACAAATCTTGCATCATCACCAGCTGTATGGAAACGTGGGGGCACAACAAGTTGCAGCACTGAGCCCTGTCCTGCCTGCTTCCGAGTTGCAAGAAGCGTTACCCAGTGTACTGTGAACTTAATATATCATACCTGCCCATGCTTGCGAACCACGTGTCAGCAGTAATGTGGACTTTGTGGCTGACTGCCTTGCCTAATGATGCCACAACATGGCCTTCCAAGTGATGGTACAGGGATGGAACGGCCTTACGTGAAAAGAAATAGGGACTGGGAACCTACCATTGTGGTACAGCACATTCTACAAATTCACGGAAGGGGGCACAATCCACTAGGCAGAAAGGCAGAAATTGGAGAGCCAAGCTTGCATTTAGATGCTCGGCATGTGAGTGGCAAGGACTGTATTTTTTCTTTCCGCTGCAGCAGATGGGACAGAGAAATTTGCCGGCTATAGTCTACAGCTGGTGGTGTGCTGCTGGCAGATGTGCTGCAAAGACCTGTGACACCCTGCACTATACCATCATCCCTGTCAATGGAGGCTGCTGAGAGGTCACGAGGTAAAGCAAGGGCAGACTGAGGTGAGGAAGGAGGAGGAGGGACAGATCTGTGCTCCTTTTGTGTGGCTTTTAGGTGCTCTTGTCAACGGGCTGAGTGGTTGGAGGTTAAATGCCTTGTCAAGAGTATGGTACCCAAATGACTGGTGTTTTTTCCGCATTTGAAGTGCTTGAGAGAAAGTTTGCAAATAGCAACAGTGCGATCGACTGCACATGTACTAAAAACGGCCCAGACAGCTGAGCTGTGGGAAGTAGGCCGGGAGATAACAGCTCCACAATGTGATGGAATAGGATGGTTGCTCTGTGGTCATCAATGATGACTGCCTTGTTGGGGTTGTGCCTCACCCTCACTTTCCTCCTCTACTCTATCTGACACTCAAGTCGCTTCAGTGACCTCATCATCATCGTCTCCTCCATCCTCGTTACCACTGAAGACAACTTGGCAATACGCTGCGGCTGGTGGAACATGAATGCCAATTTGTGTACCAGTGTTTTCCCCTCTCTGTAGGCCCATGTTCCTGCCTTCCTCAACCTCAGAACCAACATCTGAATTGAGTAATGGCTGTGCATCATCAAGGAGTGAGTGGCTGATGCTGTGTTCAAATAGCTCCACTCACTCCTCCATGCCTGATGCTGGGGCTATGGCAGGAATAACTGTGGACAAGGAGGCAGGTTTAGCCACTCTGGCAGTTGCAGGGGACTGCATACTAGTCTCTTGGGTGGTGGAGGGTGAGGAGGATGAGGACGGATTAGTAAGCCAGTCCACCACCTCCTCTGCATGCTGTGGCTGGATAGCATGGGCAACATCACTAAACAGAGGAAATGATGCCCTGCCTGAGGACTGACCATGTCCACCTTTGCCTGTGGACACCTAAGATGCTGGAGCCCTTACCGTGTCATGGGATCGTCTGCCTCTCCTTGTTGTCCTCCCAGACATGATGGGGGGTGTAGAGGTGCTTATTAATCAAATGTAATAAAGATGTGTAAATGAGTACGTGGATGCACTTTGATCAATGAAAAGTGGTGTTTGGTGCACTTTAATTTGAGTACTCACTACACAGACACACTCCACGGATGCACTACAATATACTGCAATATACTGCATCAAATGTGCAGTAATGCACAGAACTATATGGCATTAAAATTGCAGTAACGTAATGAAATATATGGCATTAAACTTGCAGTAACACACAGAAATATATGTCGTTAAGCTTGCAGTAATGCAATGAGATATATAGCGTTAAACTTGCAGTAACGCTCAGCAATTTATTGTGTTAAACTTGCAGTAACGCAATGAAATATATAGCTTTAAAATTGCAGTAAGTACAGAATTATATTGCGTTAAAATTGCAACAACGTAATGAAATATATGGCATTAAACTTGCAGTAATGCACAGAACTATATAGCGTTAAACTTGCAGTAATGCAATGAAATATATAGCGTTAAACTTGCAGTAATGCACAGAACTATATGGCGTTAAACTTGCAGTAGCATAATGAAATATGTGGCGTTAAACTTGCAGTAATGCACAGAACTCTATGGCATTAACTTGCAGTAATGCACAGAACTATATGGCGTTCAACTTGCAGTAACGCAATGAAATATATGGCGTTAAACTTGCAGTAGTGCAATTAAATCTATGACGTTAGACTTGAAGTAACACACAGAACTATATGGTGTTAAACTTGTAGTAACGCAATGAAATATATAGCGTTAAATTTGCATTAACGCACAGAACTATATGGCGTTAAACTTGCAGTAACGTAATGAAATATGTGGCGTTAAACTTGCAGTAATGCACAGAACTATATGGCATTAAACTTGAAGTAATGCACAGAACTATATGGCGTTAAACTTGCAGTAACGCAATGAAATATGTGGCGTTAAACTTGCAGTAGTGCAATTAAATCTATGACGTTAGACTTGCAGTAACACACAGAACTATATGGTGTTAAACTTGTAGTAACGCAATGAAATATATAGCGTTAAATTTGCATTAATGCACAGAACTATATGGTGTTAAATTTGCAGTAATGCAATGAAATATATGGCTTTAAACTTGCAGTAATGCACAGAACTATATGGTGGTAAACTTGCAGTAACGCAATGAAATATATAGCGTTAAACTTGCCGTAACACAATTAAATATATGGCGTTAAACTTGCATTAATGCACAGAACTATATGGTGTTAAACTTGCAGTAATGCATGACATAAAAGGCGTTAAACAGTCGCTACACTGACACTATCTGAACTGTCCCTAGATACACACTAATGTAAAGATGATTGGTGGTCACTACACTACAATCACACTATCTGAACTGTCCCTAGATACACACGAATGTAAAGCTGAATGGTGGTCGTCACTACACTACACTGACACTAACTGAACTGTCCCTAGATACACACTAATGTAAAGATGAATGGTGGTCATCACTACACTACACTGACACTAACTGAACTGTCCCTAGATGCACACTAATGTAAAGATGAATGTGGTCACTACGCTACACTGCACTACACTACACTGACTGAACTGCCCCTAGTTTCACACTAAACTAATATTCTGCACTGGCAATAGAATCACAATAGCACACTATAGCACACTAACTGTCTAGTAGCACTGAACAGAGCCCTGTTCTATCCCTCTCCACACTGATATCACACTGAAAATAAGCAATGAGCCATGACTGGATAGAGTCATCCTGACATTGCCCAATCATGGTTCTGACAGTGCTCTGTGCCCTTAGCTTTCACTGCTTCAGCCAATCAGGGCTCTCAATGCATTGTACGGTGGCACAGTGCATTGTGGTCATTTGGCGGGCTGAACACATGGTCGAACACCCTAATAATTCGGTTGTTCGGTGGACAGCCAATGTTCGGCCCAAACTCATGCTCGGGCAGAATAATTTTCCCATCCCTAGTACACTTCCACGCTACCTCTTCCTTACTTTGAAATTCTATATGCCGTATGTGGTGGGTGCTGTTTACATATGAATGCATTCCCGCACATATGCTGAATTATATAAGTGGTGATTATGCGGCGATCCCCCTTAGAAGTAACTATGTGATTATAAATAATGCAATAATATTCTTACTATATAAAGGGAACTTACAGTACCCCACAAAAGTGAGTACACCCCTCACATTTTTGTAAATATTTTATTATATCTTTTCATGAGACAACACTGAAGATATGACACTTTGCTACAATGTAACGTAGTGAGTGTACAGCTTGTATAACAGTGTAAATTTGCTGTCCCCTCAAAATAACTTAACACACAGCCATTAATGTCTAAACTGCAACAAAAGTGAGTACACCCCTAAGTGAAAATATCCAAATTGGGCCCAATTAGCCATTTTCCCTCACCAGTGTCATGTGACTTGTTAGTGTTACAAGGTCTCAGGTGTAAATGGGGAACAGATGTGTTAAATTTGGTGTTATCACTCTCACTTTCATACTGGTGACTGGAAGCTCAATATGGCACCTCATGGCAAAGAACTCTCTGATAATCTGAAAAAAAGGCTATAAGAAGATTACCAAGACCCTGAAACTGAGCTGGTGGCCAAGACTATGCAGCCGTTTAACAGGACAGGCTCCATTCAGAACAGGTCTTGCCATGGTTGACCAAAGAAGTTGAGTGCACATGCTCAGCATCATATCCAGAGGTTCTCTTTGGTAAATAAGCGTATGAGGGCTGCCAGTATTGCTGCAGAGGTTGAGGGGGTGGGGGGGTCAGCTTGTCAGTGTTCAGACCATATGCTGCACACTGCATGAAATTGGTCTGCATGGCTGTTTTACCAGAAGGAAGCCTCTTCTAAAGACAATGCACAATAAAGCCCACAAACAGTTGGCTGAAGGCAAGCAGATTAAGGACATGAAGTACTGGAACCATGGCCTGTGGTCTGATGAAACTAAGATAAACTTATTTCGTTCAGATAGTGACAAGTGTGTGTGGTGGCAACCAGGTGAGGAGTACAAAGACAAGTGTGTCTTGTCTTGCCTACAGTCAAGCATGGTGGTGGGAGTGTCATGGTCTGGGGCTGCATGAGTGCTGCCAGTGCTGGGAAGCTACAGTTCATTGAGGGAACCATGAATGCCAACATGTACTGTGACATACTGAAGCAGAGCATGATCCACTACCTTTGGAGACTGGGCCACAGGGCAGTATTCCAACATGATAATGACCCCAAACACACCTCCATTGCCTTGCTAAAGAAGATAAGGGTAAATGTGATGGACTGGCCAAGCATGTCTCCAGACATAAACCCTATTGAGCATCTGTGGGGCATCCTCATATTGAAGGTGGAGGAGTGCAAGGTCTCTAACATCCACCAGCTCTGTGATGTCATCATGAAGGAGTGGAAGAGGACTCCAGTGGCAACCTGTGAAGCTCTGGTGAACTCCACGCTCAAGAGGGTTAAGGCAGTGCTGGAAAGTAGAGTTGATCGAACCTCTGGAAGTTCGGGTTATGCTGGTTCGGCCGAACTTCGAGACAAAGTCCGGGTTTGGGTCCGGACAGGACCCAAACTTTGACCTGGACCCCGAACCCCATTGAAATCAATGGGGACCCGAACTTTTAGGCACAAAAATGGCTGTAACAAAGTCCTGGAAAGTCCTAGAGGTTTGCAAAAGGAAGGAAAATTGGGGTAAGGGTCGGACAAGTGCCCTACAAAGAAATGGGGATAGGGAAATAACTTAAAATAATAATAAAAAAAAAATCACATAAAAAAATAAAAAATGGAGGTGGATGTGGACCATCTTCAAACTGTATGAGAAAAGTATAAATTAGCGGGAGAAGCCATAGCAGTGTTCTAAAATCATCTTCAAACTGCGTGTGAAAAGTATAAATTAGTCGGGAGAAGCCATATCACTGTTCTACAATCATCTTCAAACTGTGTGTGAAAACTATAAATTAGCTGGGAGAAGCCATATCACTGTTCTTTTTTTTTTTTTTTTTTTTTTATTTCAATTTTTTTTTTTTTCTTGTCACTATACCGAA
>BLSH010523922.1:949168-964080 GCA_018402905.1 Glandirana rugosa | reverse complement strand
ACCTTAGGAAGGAGGATCATTTTAATTAAATCGATGCGCCCCATAACCCCTAGTGGTAGTTTTGCCCAAACTTGTGTTTTGTGTTTGATTAATGAGAATAAAGGTTCAAAGTTATTTGTGATGTACTCTGACAGAGTATTGGTGGCTTGCACCCCCAGATATTTTATAACACTGACTCGTTGCAATGGGAGCAGGGACTGGGTCTGGGAGAGTGGAGTAGAGTCAAGCGGGAGAATCTGAGACTTCTCCCAATTAATTCTGAGCCCAGAGAAGGACCCAAAACTCTCTATCGTTTGAAGGGCCTCTGAGAGTGATGACCCCGGGTCAGACAGGTACAGCAGGGTGTCATCCGCATATAGGCTAATTTTTTCCTCCAAGTCTCCCATCCTCAATCCCTTTATCTGCCTATTTTCCCTGATTGAGATAGCCAGAGGTTCCGTGGCGAGGGCATAAAGCAGTGGCGAGAGTGGGCAACCCTGGCGTGTACCTCTGGTGAGTTGAAAGGCCTCCGAGGGCCAGCCATTAGCCACCACCCGAGCCGTGGGATTCTGATACAGTAATTGGATCCACTTGAGGAATTGGGGACCAAATCCAAATCTGGTCAAGCATCTCCACAAATAGCTCCACTCCACAGAGTCAAAAGCTTTAGCGGTATCCAAGGTCACCACAACCCTCTCCCCTGCATTGTCATGCCGAGCCTGAATATTCATAAAAAGCTTCCTAAGATTAAACGAGGTATTCCTACCCGGCATGAAGCCAGCTTGATCCGCATGTACCAAGTCCGAGACCACCTGGTTAAGCCGAAGGGCTAAGGTCTTAGCAAGAATCTTTACATCCACTTGTAGTAGTGAGATCGGTCTGTAAGACTCTGGCACACGCGGATCTTTGCCCGGCTTGGGTATGAGAACAATAGTAGCTTCCCGCATGGTGGGTGACAGCGTAAAAGTTTCAAACATATTTGAAATATAATAATATATAATCTATAATATATAGATTATAGAGGGCTAATAGTTTAGGTAAGAGGATTTCACTATATTGGGAATAGAATTCGATAGGTAGGCCATCGGAGCCCGGTGCCTTGGATCTAGAGAAGCTAGAGATCGCCTTCGCTATCTCGTCTGAGCTCAGGGGGGCTTCCAGCATTTCTACCTGCGACAGAGAAAGCTGTGGGATGGGGAGGCCTAATAAAAAGTGATCCGCAGCTTCAGTACCGTGTGGGACTGTGGTGGTATATAGGGATTGGAAATGTTGACGAAAAATTTCAGTCACCTCTTGAGGGTCTGTTATGAGTACTCCCGTTGGGGTGTTCAATGAGATCACCACCGGGGGTTTTTCTTCCTTATGGGCCAGATAAGCTAATAATTTACCTGCCTTCTTCCCGTGTTCAAAAGTTTTTTGCTTAGCAAAGAAAAGTTTTCTGTTGGCCGCTTCGTAATGGAGCTGGTCTACTATTCTAGTGTGCATTTTGAGAAGAGATGCGTTAGCTGAAGAGGGGTCTTCCGTAAACTGTCTCTCCAGCTCTGTGAGTCTAGCTAGTTCTCTATCTGTTCGTTCATAAGTTTTGGTTTTAAGTCTATTAATATATTCAGTTAGGGTAGATCTAACGTGGAGCTTGAATGCTTCCCATACATTTATAGCGGATGAGGAGTGATCACTATCATGAAAGAACCCAGACCAGGCTGCCTCAATCTCACCTGACTCTGGTAAAAGGGAGAGCCAGAAGGAATTCAGATGCCACCCCGTCGGGGGTCCAGACCTGCGGAGGGTTAATCTAATCCAATAAGGGCTGTGGTCCGATAACAATCTCGGGCAGAACGCGGCCTCCCGAACCCTGGGCACCAGGATCTGGGAAATAAAAATAAAGTCAATGCGAGACATTGTATTATGGGATGTGGAAAAGCAGGAGTAAGCTCTCAGGGAAGGGTTGAGGGCCCGCCAGGTATCCACCAGGTGAAATTGTGAGAGGAGTCTAGCAAATCTGGTTTGTCCGCAATTGGTATGTACCCGGCCAGAATGGAAGACCCTGTCCAGATTCACATCAAGGACTGAATTGAAGTCACCCAACCAAATCGCCTGAAAGTTTGGATGTCCAGCCATAAACTCCAAACCCTCAGTGATCACCCCCACCGAAAATGGGGGCGGAACATAAAAAGCAAGTATAAGTAACGGTTCCCCATGTATTTTAGCTTGTATAAAAACATACCTCCCTTGCGGGTCTGTGACTAGATCGCAAAGTTCAAACAACACACTCTTAGCTATAAGTATGGACACCCCTCTGGCGTGCGACGAATAAAGTGAGTGATAAGCCCATCCAATCCAAGGGCGCCTTAGAGCTAATTGCATATTGCCATCTAGGTGTGTTTCAACCTTTACCTTTTGACAAAAGTGAGGATTGCTGCTCTTTTAATTTTGTCTCGCAGGCCCCTGACGTTCCATGTCATACATTTAATGGAAGGCATCGCTCAAACTGATTAAGAGATAAAAAGGTAAATTTGTGCAATTCTGAAGTACACCGCCAGAGGGAGTCCACAAGTCACAATACATCAATATCATATTGGGGAAACCATCAGGGCAGAAGCTAGTGCTGAAAGCTTTCCCACAGACATACATAGTATGGCAGGACTCAGAAGATAGCCTTACATATAAGGCAGGTATAGTGCACTGTGCAAAAACATAAAACATCCCCACCCCCCTCCCAACCCGGCAACAACCCCAACTGTTGCGGGTATAATCCCAAAACCTTAACAAGGAAAACAGGTCAGCTGCCTTCAACACAGCTGAGAATTGGACCAGTTTCAGAGAGGACTCTAGACAAGTAGTCCTTGCCGTCAAGGCACATTGAAGCAGCATGGGATCACTTTGGTTATGTTCATCTTGTGTGTAGTGCGCCCGGGTGGCAGTAGAATATGACCAGGGTTTTACAGACAAAGTCCAGGTCCTCTCTAAAGATGCAGTGGGGGCGATTATTCACTACACTTGTTAGCATATGGTAGGAACATTGCAACTCCAGTATAGCATTATTACCCAGTGTTCAGTGCTAGAAAAAGAAGTATTTAGGTTGTGTCAGTAAGTGCAACTTATGCGCGTGCACAGTTCATGCCAGAATATAATTGGAGGGTTGCACAAAGTTCTATGGACCAGTGAAGTCTGGAGAAAAGGAGGTATCAGAACAAAGGAGGTACCTTGTACCTCAATCACCCACCCCCCTCCAATGTAGTATATAGTCACCTCAGGAGAACTGGATGTTGTCTAGAGGGTGGTGCATGTGCACTAGTTCTTAATGTGTGGAGAAGAGAGACCAGAGTGTGTGAGTAAAAACTGTATTGACCCATCAAACAGGGCATAAATTCGTTCTACAGAGCAGTGCTGTCTCAGGGGGTTACACCATGGTTTCTATAAGTGTTCACAGGCAACATGTATATTCCTAGTCCTGTCCCCTCCTGTTGTTGTTACCACGAGCTTCCAGCCAGGAGATGGTATCCTCAGGCTTCTCAAAGAAAATGGCGCGGTCCCCGTCTTCCACGCGCAGCCGTGCAGGGAAGAGCATGGAGTATTTAATGCCTTTAAGCCTGAGACTTCTTTTGGCCTCCATAAATTGTTGCCGCTTCTTCTGCACTTCTGTGGAGAAGTCAGGAAATATGGCCACCTTAACATGCGCAATGGGTATGTTGCCTTTTATGCGAGCCAGGCGTAATGCAGCATCTCTATCCTTAAAGTTTAGCATCTTAGCTATAAAAGTGCGTGGAGGAGCCGCTTGCGGCGGCAGCCTCGCTGGCATTACCTCTGGATTCATTTTTACCATATAAATGAAAATATAATTTTGAAAAAAAAAGTATTTTTTACTTTCTGATATAAAACATATCCCATAAAGAAAAAAAATTAAATCTCAAAATTTGGCCAAAATGTATTCTGCTACATGTCTTTGGTACAAATAATCCCAATACATGTATATTGATTGTTTTTTGTGAAAGTTATAGCGTCTACAAACTATAAGATATATACTGGAATATTTTTTTGTTTATACTGGTAATGGCAGCAACCAGAGACTTATAATGGGACTGCAATACTGCAATCAGACACTAACTGATGCTGGAGGGAAGTAACTAGCTGCCACTGACACCGGTGATATTATTACAGTGATCAGTGCTAATAATATGCACTGTCACTGTACCAATGACACTGGGCAGGAAGGTGTTAACATCTAGGGCGATCAAGGGGTGAAATGTGTGCCTAACAAGTGTTTATGTGTGTACTGTGTGCTGCCTTTACTTGGGATCTAGTTGTTTTCGTACCCTGCTTAGCAGGGAATGAACAAACAATGAGATCCCCTGTCACTGAACACAGCTCTGTGTTGTCTACATTCACAGAGCTGTGTTCTGTGAAGCTCAGAACCGATCACTGGGTGCAGTCAATCATTGGCCAGGCCTCGGTGATCGGCATGTGCTGTGACAAATCACAGCACAGACGGGCGGGCAGGCTAACGCGGGGGCATATCCTACCTGGAAGGGCAGAATTACATATATACAGTGTGTGTGTGATTCTGCACACAGAGGTAACCCTGTAGCAGTAAATCTACAGGGACTAACAAGGCTAAATATTGGGAAATGTGTTTGCATTTCGGCAAGCTCCAGGTCAGAAATTCAGAAAGCACTGAAACCAAAGCATCAGGGGAGCTATCATTATCAAAGGAGATATCAGCAATGGCAGCCCATAGTTCTCTTTTGACAGAGTCACATTAAATACTGAAAGTATGTTTATGTTATATAAGCCTCTATCACTGAATGTGGTATCCGTAAAAGAACTCATTTCTTTATGAAATTATTAATAGTATGCACATTCTCTTTTACTAAGGTTAATGCATAAGTAGTGCCCTTTTACATTTAAAAAAAGCATTTCTAGCTCCTAAAAACTTTTTTGGAAGCCAATCTGCTTGTTATGATCTTGTCATTGTTGATGTCTGCTCGCTTGCTATTTCTTTTGCTTTTCTAATCTAGAATAATCCCAAAGAAATTCTTTGATTGTCTGTTTGGATCAGGTCCACTGCTAAAATAAGCAATGTAATGGGCTTTATGGCACTTACTGGAGAATAATTTATCCGGGAGAGTGACTATACATACTTGTTTTAATAAGAGTATGCTTTATGGTAAGTGAGACTGCTATTTAATTAGCCAAAGGGAGAAAAGTTCATGATACAATCTGTTCCAATCAGCCTGGACATTAAGCAAGAAGTCAGACTGCGTTATTTATGGCTGTGCCCTTTATTTGTGTAATGTCTTCTCCAAGAAGTATTTTTAAGGCACCATCTTAAAAACAGGCAATGTTTCTTATGAAAAATTAAAACACAGTTATGTCAGTGCTGTATGGAACAGAGACATGCTAAAAGCATTGGACTTTTGTTTGAGTTAACAGGCTTTTCACTTTGCCAATGAACTTCTTTGGTCTTGATAAAGCACTATACCTTTAATGTGTCTTTCTTAACAATTTCCTAATGAAAACAGACAAGAAAGATCTGTAGACCAGAGAGGTAAAAGGAAAGGTTCAGTTAAAAAAAAAACATTGTTTGTTGACCTGAGTTTTGCCTTTGGCTGGTTCATTCTAACACTATTTGTATTGCTTTATGCTTATTTTTTCAGTAGTTTTATAGTTTAGGAACAATTTTTATATTATACACAGTGATAATACAAAAAAAAAGATGTGAACACTGCTCAAATCATAACATCCAATTAGATGTTGTCTTTCCTTAAGCTGGCCATACACTAGTCGATTTTCGCATGTGAACATTAGTACTTGTAACCTGGATTCTAGCTGATAACTACTGTGAAACTTCTTCCTTTGTTGCTGCTGTATTATCTTTCTGCAGTGTGGACAGGGTTAAACCGAATATTAATTAATTCAGAAGTGCAGTAGTCATGTTTAAGGAGACCACTGTACAACGTTCAGCTATGGAGTGTTTTCAGTGCAGGGGGCAGCCATCTTGGCTGGGTCTGGAGGACAGTAAATGGCTACTGCAACAGATCAAGAGGACGGTGAACTGGGCTGCTGGAAAAGGGAGCTCTGGTGTGCCACCAGCCTAACGAATGCAGCGAGGAAGTCACCGTGGGGACCATGTGCAACCATTCCTATGCAGAGCAACTGAGAGAGAACATACAAAGTTACAGTGGTGTATGGCCAGAGTTTGCTGGAGCTATCTGATGCTGTGCTGCCCACGATCCTGGATGTAGGTGGGTGGGAAAGAGACTGAACCGCTGCTGTTGCTGGATGAACAGATTCCTGCCATAGCTGACCACAAGCAGTAAGCAAAAAGACTAAGAATCTTCTCCCTTGGAGGATGTGATTTGGATACCTGGTGAAATCAGTTTGTACTAGAGCTGCACGATTCTGGCCAAAATGAGAATCACAATTTTTTTGCTTAGAATCAAGATCACGAGTCTCTCAATTCCGTCTTTAAGGCAGGAAAAAAGGGGCATCTGCCTTGGGCCCTGTCATTGTTGTGGGGCCAAAAGCAGCTGCCTTATACTTGCCAACTATCCCAGTTTAAATTCCCTTGTCCCTTAAAGTTTTTAGTCCTGTGCTGTGTCCTGATATCTCAATGTAAAGTGGTGCTACTAATGCTGCCAATTTCTGCACGATTGTTTTGTACAGATGACTCACCTGCAGACCCAATGTTTACATGTAAATAACCGGCATTTGTATGTAAACGGCAGCAGCATTCATATGTAAATAGTGGTGACCAGCTGCATTCATATGTAAATAAAGGCGGCATTCATATGTATATCATGCTCCCCTGAGGTCACATCCACCATCACCTATACTGAATGCTGCCCACTGTGAAGGTAAAGGAGTAAAGTCCTGCCTGCAACCATGGTCCTTAAGCCTAACATCAGGCTGTTCTGCAAAGGGGGAGGGTAGTGTGGGGTGTGCAGAGGTAGGCAGAGAAGGAATTACAGTTTGGGGTGCACAGGTGAGAAAGGAGGGGATGTATAGAAGTAAGGAAGGTGGGTGCAAAGATGAGCAGAGAAGGCAGGTAGAGTTAAAGGGGGGGGGGGGTTGAAGTGGAGAGGATGGGGGAGGTTTGGGGTGCTGAGTTTAGCTGGGATTTAGGATGCAAAGGATGTAGTTCACATGTAAGGTGGCCCGTTCATTTCAATGGGCTGCACTATGTGCTAGATATGCAGAAGAAATTCCCTAACCCTTTTTCAAAATCACCCGGTGCCACAACACATGTCAGCAGGTGTGTGAGGGTGTCATTAACAATTAACGGCACTGCAAATGTGGACGCAGGCTAAATGTCTCAGTTACATCGGTGGTCAGTGTAAATCTTCTCATTACATTGGGGCTTGATGTAGTGGCCAGTGTGACTGTCCCCTTACATTAGTGGTCAGTGTAAATCCCTCCTTACATTGGAGATTACTGTGAGTGCTTCTATTACATTCGTGGTCAGTGTAAACCCCTATTACATTGTTAGCCAGTGTCGAAACTCCTCTTTATATTGGTAGTTGGTAAAAAAAATCAGCATTTCCATTGATCCCACCCTCCCCTCCCACAGCACTGCCACTAATCCCAGGAGTTCTAGGATCCCTAGAAGCTTTCTGTCTATTGATAAATCCCCTCACCCCCCCCCTTCCCAGTACATGGTGTGCAGGCAGTGAAGGGATGATGTGCTGTAACCTCTAGCAGCCAATCAGTAAACAGTAATGATGTGCAGTATTCTCTCACTATTCTCGCTGCGTAACATGTTACATATACAAAAAAATTGGGCTAACTTCACAGTTTTTTTGAAAGTGTAATTTTTACCAAAAAATTGCATTTGAAGGACCTCTGCGCAAACACCTAGTGACATGAAATATTGCATCAACCACCATTTTATTCTCTAGGGTCTCTGCTAAAAATATATATATAATGTTTGGGGGTTCTAAGTAATTTTCTAGCAGAAAATACTGGATTTTTACCTGTATGCAACAAATGTCAGAAAAGATTTAGTCTTTAAATAGTTAAACTGAACTCTTCTATACACTGCAGTTAATTCCTTTGATAATTTGAAACATTGTATCTCTTTGCTTCTTTTATCAGCAATGTTTTTAGACTTGGCAAGCTGCCCAGATAAGAGAGACTCAAGTCACTCCGACTCAGAAAAAGGTTCCTGGGGAGACTTCAGGCGACTTGCATTGACTGCTATTATTACAGTCACGGCGCTTGCAAGTCTCACTGAGTCGCTCGCAAGTCGGATCGCCCAGTGCAGCCAAGTGTCCCAGTGTGAAGCTTCTTATCTCCTCCTGAGCTGACAGCTTTTTCTAGTGTCTCTGTCTCCATTATGATTGCACTGAGAATCGCGGTAATGCGGGATGGAGATCGCGCACGGGGGGGGGGTGAATCGAGATCACAATTCTTTTACGATTAATCATGCAGCTCTAGTCTGTACTAGAGACTACATCCACTGTGTTTGTAAGGAAGGTAAAGAGGGACTGACCCAGCAGGACTGAAAGATATAGATCATTAGCAACTTCTGTCCTTGTTTCACTTGAACTGGACTTTTACTGAATCAGAGTATGTGTTGATCCAGAAGAGGGTGTCCTGGGACTGTTATAAGACTAACATCATACAAGTTAATCTGTTGTCTGCAGGGAACTGTGGTGCTTTCTTTAAGGGCCATCAATCATTGGCCAGTGGGATAAAATTGGGACTGTTATAGCAAGTTAGGACTGACTTTATATATTGTTGCTAGGTAAGTGCAGTTCAGTTCTATTAATTAATTATAGCCAGAGTACTGCAGGTCTTTAACCAGGCACTTACCCCCTTTTCCGCCCAGACCAATTATCAGCTTTCGACGCTGTCGCATTTTGAATGACAATTTTGAATGACAATTGCGCGGTCATGCGACGTTGTACCCAAACAACATTTATATCATTTTTTTCACAAATAGAGCTTTCTTTTGGTGGTATTTGATCACCTCTGGTGTTGTAATTTTTTGCTCTACAAATAAAAAAAACAGAATTTTTTTTTGTTTCTGTTACAAAACGTTATAAATGAGTATGTTTTCCCCATCACTGATGGGCACTGATGAGGCTACACTGACGGGCACTGATGAGGCAGTACTGATTGGGTAGCACTGATGGACACTGATAATGAGGCGCTTATATGCAGCACTGATAGGCAGCACTGATAAGCAGCACTGACAGGTACTGATAGGTGGCACTGATATGCAGCACTGAAGGGCACTAATAAGCGGCACTGATGGATACTCATAGGTGGCACTGACGGGCACTTACAGATGGCACTGATGGGCACTCATAGGCGGCACTGGGCACTCATAGGTGGCACTGATGGGCACTGATAGGTGGCACTTGTGGGCACTGATGAGCACTGATAGGTGGCAATGGTAGGCACTGATAGATGGCACTGTTAGACAGCACTGCTAAGGAGGCACAGGGGGCCATCACAAATGGGCACTGAGTGCCATCCCTATTGCCAGTTGTTTTTCATGCCTGGTGGTCCTGGGTGGGCATCCCTTGTGGCCCTGGGTAGGCACCCCTCGTGGTCCCTGGGTGGGCTTTCTTGTAGTCCCTGGGTAGGCTCCCTGGAGGTCCTGGGTGGGCTCCCTGGTGGTCCTCGGAGGGGGGCTACGCTGATAAACAAATAGCACAGACCCCCTGTCAGGAGAGCCACCGATCTGCAGACACGAGTAGAGGAAAAGCTGATATACGGCTCTTCCTATTTACACTGTGATCAGCTGTGATTTGTCACAGCTGATCACATGGTAAAGAGCTTTGGACAGAAGCTCTTTACCACGATCGGAGATGTAGTGTTTCAGACTGAAACACCACACCACTGATCACCTCACTGCGCGGCCCCACGGGTGCTTGCGGACTTTTTATCCTGCTGGACATCATATGACGCCCAGTCAGGATAACTGAACCACTTCTAGGCCGTCCTTCTGCATATGGCGGTAGGGAAGTGGTTAACTACATCTCGCAGAGTAACCGTATTGTCGTATTGATCGTTATAAACGTACACTTGCTTTTAGGCTATGATTGGCATAATAAATTCTTAGAAATACCTCAAGGTGTGTCAGTAAGTTCTGAGTGAGTGAGGTGTGTCATCTTCAGGTGTGCAGAGAAATTAAAAAAATATTCAGTGGTTCCTCTGGGGGTTCAAAAAATGTTTACTTTTAGCTGTCAATTTGTGTGTGTGAACACCACATTCACTGTTAGAAATGTACTCACTCAAGAAAAACTTTCCATCCTGTTCCTTCAAATTTTTTTGTTACTGAAACCAAAACATAATTGAAAACAAACATCAATTTAACTGCATTAAAGATTGGAAAATCAAATGATAGTTCATAAAACAAAAATATTTAAATGGACTTCTACTAGTTTATACCCAGCTTTAGAGTGACTGAATACACTAGTGAAGGGATTAGGGGTACTCTCTCCAATGGGAGAATGGAAAAAAAAAAAAAAAAAAAACTCAATGCAGTTATAACCTTCCCTGGCTCTGTCGAAAATGAAAAAAATCTCATTTGTTACACTTTAAATCAATGCTTTTGCACACAAACCCCAATTTGCTGTGCAAAATAAAAGCTAAAAGAGTGTAGATTCAGAATATACTAAATATGTCAGGTAACTGTGTGAGCCTGTTAGATTGCAAAAAATGTCAGCACCCCAAATTATTAATAGGCTTTACGTGCCTTTACAGCCCATCAGTTTATAGTAAACCATAAGACCCCTTTCACACTAGGGCCGCGGACGCATTCGCGGTAAAGTACTGCTCATTTTAGCAGCTCTTTGCCGCTGTTTAAGCTGCACTTTTGCGCCGCTAGCAGGGAGCTTTTAACCCCAAAAAAGGGGCTTCAGGTGCTTTGAAAGCGCGGCCCATTCATTCCAATGGGCTGGGGCGGTTTAGGAGCACTGTATACAGCGCTCCCAACCAACCCCAAAGATACTGCTTGCAGGACTTTTTTTCCCATCCTGCAAGTGCACTGCCCCAGTGTGAAAAGACACACTGGAATGAATGAGAGGTGGTTTTCAGATGCTTGGTAGAGGCTATATCCAGCGCTAAAGCACCTGAAAACCGCCCCAGTGAGAAAGGGGTCTAAATGATGATCCTAAAATTATTGCTTTCACTTTGACATTTGTGGCAATATATAACATGTGTGATACAATCACTATTTATATACACATGCCCCCCCTGTGTCGCGTTTGCATATGTTGGTGTTACCAGGGAACAAAAAAGCTTTTATTTTAAAATTCTTTTTAGTTATTTTTTTTTTATAATGATATTTTTTAACTTTATTTTTTCTTAATAACTTTATTGCTATCACAAGGTGGCTAAAAAGCCCCTGTGTGATAGCATTGCACAGGTAACAGATACTCTTTATGGAGACATTAGAAGTCTATTAGACCCCTAATGTCTCCTCTGCCTTTTTCTCTAGCTGACCAAACAAAGGATTGTGCTTGATCAGGTGTACATCTGGCTGGATTTTGACAACTCTGAATCAGAACTCCTGTGTAGAGTGTGAGAGCCTGGAACCCACCGGCAGGGGGGTTTTGGGGGCAGCACTTGCTGGTCAGGTAAAAGTGATTGAGTGGCCCCACAGCTGCTCAGATCATTTTAACCTAAAAGCCTAGAGCCTGATACCAAAACACAATGGCTATTGTAACCGTGAGCTTGTTATAAATAGTTCACTCTTTGGATATACCACACAAATCCAAAGAGGTAAACTAGTCAAATTAAATTTGAAAATTGTAGTCACATGGCTAAAATAAATATCCTCTCCTTGTGTTAAAGCAGAACTAAACCAAACTCTTAAAAACTATGAGCATGGTATGTCTCTTCTGCAATAGCACACACTTACCTGCCTGCTTGCAGTCTTCTATTGAATGTACACTGAACTGCACCTCCTGACTCTACCAGAATGATTGACTCCTGTGCGCATGCATGGGAGGATATTATTCCCCATCCATCAATCAAGGCGCTGGAAACCCGGCATCCGCAAGCAGCCTAGGGAGATGATAACAACAGCTGGCGATGGATGTAACCACCTCATTGCTGTAAGGGGGAGTTGAGTATTTTCTGAAGTTTACTTGCACTTTAAAGCTCTATTAGGGGGAGAGCAGAGAGCCACTGACAGTCACAACTCTGTTTAGAGCAGAGAGGAGAACTGAGTAATCATCAATGTTTGATCGCTCAGTATGCACTGCAGAGCCAGCGGGGTACAGATGCAGCATTGAATCAATGCTGCAACCACCTAGGTGATTATAAATGTTTATTTTTTTTAAACCCTGAACTTCCCTTTTAACACATGTTCTATCAAGATGCATGTCTGCGTATGCAGTATGTTTTTCTTGGGTTCCTGTTTATAGAAGCCTATTTAGTAGACCAAGCTACTACCAACTTAAATTACTATCTACTTGCATTACCAAGTACATTATTTTTTGGTCAGCAGTCCTAAATGTACTGCTAAAGAGGTTGTACATGTATATACCAGATCTAAACTGGTTCAGATATATCACAATGTGAAAATATTGGTAAAATATAACCCAAAAAAATTATGCCCCAATGCATTAATAAAACATTACAGTTATTTTAATTGTCTTAGCACACTTGAAATGAATGTACATATCCTATTTTATATCATAACAATACACAAATAAAAATCTATATATACAAACTTGCATAAAACATAATTTTCATCAGCAGACCCTTCCAACAATCTATTCAGCAATTTAAAGTACAAATATAACAAGAATAGAAAATATCAAAGTCATTCACTGAATTTCCTTCTTCTTGACTTATGTAGCCTGCACTTTCCTTCATTAGCCATAAGACCCGAGAGATCAAGAACTTAATGAAACATGAATTCACACAGTAAGAGATAAATACATAGCTTTGCTGCATGTAAAAGCAGATTTCCAATATAAATAGCACATTCTAAGTGTTTTACATGGATTTATTGTTTGTCTGTGTTTATAATATGGTGATAGCAATGCAAGCAATAACCGTTATTTAATATGAGATAAGTACTGGGATTATTTAGAAATATCCTAAAAACTAGTAATAAAACCTAACTCACCAAAAGGTTATATAAATGCATCATCCACAGATATATAAAATTAATTTAAAACTGGATTCCAGTCAGCCATAAAATCACCCCAGTTTGAGCCTTACCCCCACTCCCCCCCCCCCCCCACACACAGCAAGGGTTTAATGTTCATTTAGTCTAGGCAAGTAGAGGATTCATTTTCCAACTCGCTCCTCCAGCAGTCTGGGATATTTTTCTCTCCTGGTGTGTGGCCGGACCCTCAATGTCCTCAGCAGCATTGTGAAATACATTTTTAATACTTGCCATTACCAATTTTATTATATCTAGTTGTCACACCTGAGACCTTGTAACACTAAGGAGCCACATGACATTGGGGAGGGAAAATGGCTAATTGGGCCCAATTTGGACATTTTCACTTAGGGGTGTACTCACTTTTGTTGTCAGTTTTGTTGTTGTGTTTAGAGATTAATGGCTGTGTGTTGAGTTATTTTGAGGGAACAGCAAATTTACACTGTTATACAAGCTGTACACTCACTACTTTACATTGTAACAAAGTGCCATTTCTTCAGTGTTGTCACATGAAAAGATATAATAAAAGCTGTGGCTAGAATGATTAGGATCCAACGTGTACACCCAGGTTTGTGAAATGCCTTTTGCTCTCTGCTGACTGATGTTTTTTCCCCCACCCACCATCTGCTAAGTTACTACTAGTTACTAGTGTGTCCCTGTAATTTTCTAGGGACACCATAGTAATGTAGCATTGGTGGTGGTAGTGGTGGTGGCGATGGTGGACACAGCAGTAAGATGCAGGAGAGATGTCTGTAGTTGTAAAGGGACACATAAGTGACAAAGCAGTGGGGAAGGGAGTTGGGGGACTGCAGGCATACAACACACCCAGAAGAGTCAGATACTATTTGAGACTCTACATATGTGAAAAAGCAAGACTGGATGTAACAGAGGAGGCAGTACTAATTTGTATGGATATGTCCATATTTGTTTATGATTTTGTATCACATTATGGAAGAAATCAGTGGCTTCAATTAAAGGGTTTCAGTGAAACTGAGTTTAGACTTATTTTATTTAAACCCTAATGGGGTTTCAGTGACCATTGGTTTCATGAACGTGCCTGTAAAAAATGAATTCAAATGCCTCCATCTGGCTACAAAGGAAGTGGTGTAGCAAGAAATGAGGACAGAACAAGGGAGTAGGGAGGATACAACTGACCATTTGGATAAATGAATGCCCAGCTGCAAGGGGAGCAAGGTATGTGATCTCACCACTGGACTAAGTTTAAGCTTCACCCTGGAGTCATATTTAGTGTTGAGCGAACCCGGACTGTAACGTTCGGGTCCGTACCGAACTTTAGGGTGTCCGTGGCACGGACCCGGACCCGGACATTTCAAAAATCGTTCGGGTTTCATCCGTACCGACACTACCGAAGATTCCCGTTTGGTCACTTTGCGAACAACTAACCGACGGGACGTCGAAGAGTTGTGCACCTCATTTTATCGTCTTGGGGCCTGGCTTGGGCTTGCTAAAAACTTTACAGGCCCAGGCCCAGGCACGGTGCCTGTGGGATTTCAAGCCATGCCTGGGCTTGCAATGTCAGGCCCAAGCGAGTTGTGATTTATACTGAGGTCCCACTTCGAATTTGAATCAGGTCACCACTCTAGTGTATGGAACGAGGGGAACGTCGACCCGTAAGTAAATAGGTTTACCAGTCAACATAGGAGGGATGAGGGAACAAGACAGGAGTAAAGAACGATGTGGTGAAGGAAACATCGGTCTACCTCCGTAAACTTAAGTAAAAAATGTCCGTGCAAGTACTTTGGTTACCAGTGACTTTGGGGTAATCCCAAATTTATTTTATTCA
>BLSH010523922.1:912473-943576 GCA_018402905.1 Glandirana rugosa | reverse complement strand
TTTATTTTCCCTATCCCCATTTATTTGTAGGGCACTTGCCCTAGTTTGAAGATGATTTTAGAACAGTTATATGGCTTCTACCGTTAATTAATACTTTTCAGACACAGTTTGAAGATGATCCACATTCACCTCCATTTTTGCTTTTTTTATGTTTTTATTTTTTAAAAAATATTTACAGTTATTTCCCTGTCCCCATTTTTTTGTAGGGCACTTGCCCTACCCTTACCCCCATTTTACTTCCTTTTGCAGCCCTCTGGGGCTTTCCAGGACTTTCCTACAGCCATTTTTGTGCCTAAAAGTTCGGGTCCCCATTGATTTCAATGGGGTTCGTTGTCCGTGCGATCGTTCGGGTTCCGTCCGGACCCGGACCCGGACTTTGTCACGAAGTTCGGACGGACCAGCAGAACCCGAACTTCCAGGTGTTCGCTCAACTCTAGTCATATTCATTAAGGGAATTATGGACCAAGACTAGCAGAAGCGAAGCATTTTAGTGTACTCCTGTTAGAATTGTATACAGACTAATACAGTATCTCACAAAAGTGAGTACACCCCTCACATTTTTGTAAATATTTTATTTTATCTTTTCATGTGACAACACTGAAGAAATAATACTTTTCTACAATGTAAAGTAGTGAGTGTACAGCTTGTATAACAGTGTAAATTTGCTGTCCCCTCAAAATAACTCAACACACAGGCATTAATGTCTAAACCGCTGACAACAAAAGTGAGTACACCCCTAAGTGAAAATGTCCAAATTGGGCCTAATTAGCTATTTTTCCTCCCTTGTGCCATGTGACTTGTTAATGTTACAAGGTCTCAGATGTGAATGGGGAGCAGGTGTGTTAAATTTTGTGCTATTGTTCTCATTCTCATACTGGTCAAAAGTTAAACATGTCACCTCATGGCAAAGAACTCTCTGAGGATCTGAAAAAAAGAATTGTTGCTCTACATAAAGATACAAATATTCATAAGGATGACCTAGGCTATAAGAAGATTGCTAAGACCCTGAAACTGAGCTGCAGCAAAGTGGCCAAGACCATACAGTGGTTTAACAGGACAGGTTCCACTCAGAACAGGCCTCACCATGGTCGACCAAAGAAGCTGAGTGCATGTGCTCATCATATCCAGAGGTTGTCTTTGGGAAATAGACGTATGAGTGCTGCCAGCATTGCTGCAGAGGTTGAAGGGGTAGGGGGTACGCTTGTCGGTGCTCAGACCATACGCCACACACTGCATCAAATCATCCCAGTCGTCCTAAAAGGAAGCCTCTTCTAAAGATGATGCACAAGTAAGCCCGCAAACAGTTTGCTGAAGACAAGCAGATTAAGGAGATGGCTTACTGGAACCTTTGTCTGATGAGACCAAGATATACTTATTTGGTTCAGATGGTGTCAAGTGTGTGTGGCCGCAACCAGGTGAGGAGTACAAAGACAAGTGTGTCTTGCTTACAATCAAGCATGGTGGTGGGAGTGTCATGGTCTGGGGCTGCATGAGTGTTGCTGGCACCGGGGAGGTACAGTTCATTGAGGGAACCATGAATACTAACATGTATTGTGACATACTGAAGCAGAGCATGATCCCCTCCTTTCGGAGACTGGGCCACAGGGCAGTATTCTAACATGATAACGACCCCAAACACACCTCCAAGATGACCACTGCCTTGCTAAAGAACCTGAGGGTAAAGGTGATGGACTGGCCAAGCATGTCTCCAGACCTAAACCCTATTGAGCATCTGTGGGGCATCCTCAAATGGAAGGTGGAGGAGTACAAGGTCTCTAACATCCACCAGCTCCATGATGTCGTCATGGGGAGGTGGAAGAGGACTTCAGTGGCGGCAACCAGGTGAGGAGTACAAAGAAAAGTGTGTCTTGCCTACAGTCAAGCATTCTGGTGGGAGTTTTATGGTATGGGGCTGCATGAGTGGTGCCGGCACTGGGGAGCTACAATTCATTGAGGGAACCATGAATGCCAACATGTACTTTGACATACTGAAGCAGAGCATGATCCCGTTCCTTCAGAGATTGGGCTGCAGGGCAGTATTCCAACATGATAACAACCCCAAACACACCTTCAAGACAACCACTGCCTTGCTAAAGAAGCAGACTGTCTCCAGACTTAAACCCTACTGAGCATCTGTGGGGCATCCTCAAAAGGAAGGTGGAGGAGCACAAAGTCTCTAACATCCACCAGCTCTGTGATGTCATCATGGAGGAGTGGAAGAGGACTCCAGTGGCAACCTGTGAAGCTCTGGGGAACTCTGATGCCCAAGAGGGTTAAGGCAGTGCTGGAAAATAATGGTGGCCACATAAAATATAGACACTTTGGGCCCAATTTTGACATTTCCACTTAGGGGAGTACTAATTTTTGTTGCCAGGAGTTTACACATTAATGGCTGTGTGTTGAGTTATTTTGAGGGGGCAGCAAATTTACACTGTTATACAAGCTGTACACTCACTGCTTTACATTGTAGCAAAGTGTTAATTCTTCAGTGTTGTCACATGAAAAGATATAATAAAATATTTACAAAAATGTGAAGGGTGTACTCATTGTGTGAGATACTGTATTTCAAACATTCTTTCTTTTAATTTTGAGGATTATGGCTTACTACGGAAAACACAGCAGAGAGTATCTGGATATGTTGACCAGGTGAAGGCACAGGAGATATGATCCATGCAGTTTAAATAGCCAGCAGGACTATCTGACGAGCAGGAAATGAAGACCAGATGAGTCACTGTTGAATGAAGAGTACTAGAAATTAACCGACAGCCTCCTCAATGAGCCCTTCCCCTTGGAGGACCACCAGGTTTGATGGGAAAACATCTATGGAAAGCACAGAGGAGGACAGGAGCATGTACGTCCGAGGAGGAGACCCAAGAGTGCTCCTCCAGACCATACCCTTTCCAATGAACCAGGTAATGTATGCGCCCACGGAACCTACAGGAATCAATGATAGATTGTATTTCATACTCCTTATGGTTCTCAACCTGAACTGGGTGAGGATGTGGTATCGAGGTGGTGAAGCGGTTGCATACCAAAGGTTTTAATAAGGAGACATAAAATACATTTAAAATACGCATATTAGAAGGAAGGTCTAAATCGTAAGCCACTAGCTTGATCCTACGGAGAATATGGAAAGCCCCAATAACCATCGTGCCAGTTTCAGTGAGGGAACACAGAGTCAGAGGTTGTGAGATGACAGTCAGATGCTCCCCCCAACTTGGTAGGAAGGCACAGGTAGGCATCTGCTGTCAGTATGGAGTCTGTACCTCTCATTGGCATGTCGCAAGGTCTCTTGGACCTGTAACCAAGTGGAACAAAGATCACAGAGATGCTCCTCCAATGCAGGAATGCTCTGAGGAACAAATGAGTAAGGCAACATGGATGGTTGGAAACCATAATTCACCATAAACGGAGACAATCGGGAAGCGATATTAACGGTACTGTTGTGAGCAAACGCTGCCCAACGTAAGAGGTCTGACCAGTTGTGATGGTGGTCAGAAATGTAGCAACATAAAAACTGCTCCAAGGACTGATTGGCTCATTCTGAGAGAGTAGAGAGCAGCCACCCTATTCCATCACATTGTGGAATTGATATCTCCCAGCCCACTTCCCACAGCTCAGCTGTCTGGGGTCTTTTTTTGTACATGTGCAACCGATCGCACTGTTGCTGTTTGCAAACTTTGTCTCAAGCACATCAAACGTGACCAAAAAAACAGCCATTTGGGTACCACATGCTTGACAAGGCATTTAACTTTCCACCACTCAGCCCATTGGCAAGAGCACCTAAAAGCCACACAAAAGGGGCACAAATATGTCCCTCCTCCTCCTTACTCACCACAGTCTGCCCCTGCTATACCTCTCAGCAGCCTTCACTGACAGGGATGATGGTATAGCGCAGGGTGTCCCAGGTCCTAGCAGCACATCTGCCAGCAGCACACCACCAGCTGTAGACTATAGCTGGCAAATTTCTCTGCCACATCTGCTGCAGCGAAAAAAAAATACAGTCCCTGCCACTCGCATGCCCAGCGTCTAAATGCAAGCTTGTCAAAGCTGCTGGCTCTACAACTTCTGCCTTTCCGCCTGGTGAAATTTGCAGAATGTGCTGTACCACAATGGCAGGTTCCCAGTCGCTACTTCTTTTCACGAAAGGCCATTCCATCTCTCTACCATCACGGGGAAGGCAATGTTGTGGCATTGTTGGGTAAGGCAGTCAGCCGCAAAGTCCACGTTACTGCTGACACGTGGTCCAGCAAGCATGGGCAGGAATGATATATTTCATTCACAGCACACTGGGTAACTCAGAAGGATGCAGGATAGGGTTCAGTGCTGCAGCTTGTTGTGCCCCCATGACTAAATACAGCTGGTGATGATAATGTGAGATTTATCAGCTCTATCCCCTTTTCCTCCACCTCTTCCTCCATGCTCTCCTCTGCAGAATTGTCCTATGAACCGCAAGTACCCCCTAAGTGTTCAATGGACTATTCAATGAGTCAGGCTAAAAGGTGCCAGTGCTTCAGCTGGTGTGTCTAGGGAACAGGAACCAGGAGCAGAGATCCTTGCAGTTCTGCAGGGCCAGGCCCAGAGGTGGTTCATGCCATGCCGGCTGGAGCCAGGCATGGTGGTGTGCGATAATGGCACAAACTTCCTGTCCGCCTTTAGACAGGAAAAGTTGACACATGTGCCATGACTGGAACATGTCCTCAATTTGGTGGTGCAGCATTTCCTAAAAAGGTCTGCAGGGTTGAAAGATCTGCTAAAGCAGGACAGAAGAGTCTGTAGCCATTTCAGGCGGTCATACACTGCCAGTGCTCGGTTGGCTAAAATTCAACGGGAATTTGTGACATGCCCACCAGGTGGAACTCGACTTTGGCAATACTGCAGTGGCTGTACATGCAGCAGAGGGCCGTCAACGAGTACCAATGTGAGCATGGCACAACGATAGGCTCAGGCTGGCTCTGGGTTTTTTCCTCATGACAATGGCTGTTCATAAAGGATGCATGCGATGTACTGTCACCATTTGAGGAGGCCACAAGGATGGTGAGCTATGACAATGCATGCATCAGTGACACAATCCCTGTTGCATTCCTGCTGGAGCAGACTCTGCATTGCATAATGGACAGGGCACTGGAGGCAGAGCAGTGGGAGGAAGTTGAGGACTTCCTTTCCTCTCAAGGCCCACTTTATACAGACACCATCATTCCTATGCCACAGAACACACAAGAGGAGAGAGAGGAGGAAGAGGAGGATTCTGGCAGTTTTGGAGGCATTGAAGCAGAGGAAGACATACGTAAAACAGTAAGTGATGGCTTTTAATCCCCAGATCCCTTGGGAGTAGTACGTGGTTGGGAGAAAGCAGTTCCAGATACTGTTATCCTAAATGTACCAGAGGAGTCTGCTTCTAATGCCTCTGCAAATTTGCAGTGCATGGGCTTCCTCATGCTTCAAAGCCTGCGAAAGGACCCAAGAATATGTGGCATAGAGGAGAAGGACCACTACTTGATGGCAACCTTCCTTGACCACCGTTATAAGGGGAGAGTCTCAGAACTCATCTCATCCCACAGAGAGTGCAGAAGATGAAATCTCTTGAGGACACCTTAAAGAGGATTTTATGGAACGTTTTTCCCAACTTTGGTAAGTTACAGTGTCATGGAAAACATAGTTTTCAGGCTTCTGTTGGTCAAGAGAGAAGGGGGCCGCCTAAGAAATGCATTTCACAATTTTTTTAGTACTCCCCACCCAGGGCTGTCAGCTTCCACATCCCATCGGCAGCGTCTGCATCACATGGTGGATGATTATCTAGGGGCAAAAATAGAGATGGAGAGTTTTCCAGTCGACGATCCACTGGCTTACTGGTTCATGAGAATAGACCACTGGCCAGAATTTGCCCAGTATGCTATTGAGCTGCCCTGCATCCAGTGTGTTTTCTGAACAGGCATTCTGTGCTGCTGGATAGGGATGAGCCAAACACTTCCCGGTTTGGTTCTCACCAGAACATGCGAACAGACAAAAAGTTTGCGTGAACATTTGAACACTATTAAAGTCTATGGGACCTGAACATGAAAAATCAAAAGTGCCAATTTTAAAGGCTTATATGCAATGTTATTGCCCTAAAAAGTGTATGGGGAACTGGGTCCTGACATAGGGGACATGTATCAATGAAAAAAAAAGTTTTTAAATCAATAGTTTTTTCAGGAGCAGTGACTTTAACCACTTAAGGACCGGAAGGATTTCCAGCTTTAGGACCGGAGCCCTTTTTGCGATTCGGCACTGCGTCGCTTTAACTGACAATTGTGCGGTCGTGCAACGTTATAACCAAACGAAATTTGCGTCCTTTTTTTCCCACAAATAGAGCTTTCTTTTGGTGGTATTTGATCCCCTCTGCGTCACTTCTGATCACCGCTATAAACAAAAGAAGAGCGACAATTTTGCAAAAAAAAACAAATTTCTTACTTTTTGCTAAAATACAAATCCAAATAAAAAATATAAAAAAACATTTTTTTTCACCGTTTTTGGCCGATTTATATTCTTCCTCATATTTGCGATAAAAAAAAATCGCAATTGGCGTTTATTGATTGGTTTGCGCAAAAGTGGTCGCGTTTACGGGTGATGAGAATTAATTTTTGGGGTTTTTATTTTTTTTTTATTTTTTACTAATAATGGCGGCGATCTGCGATTTTTTGCGGTACTGCGATATTTCAGCGGACATGTCGGACTATTTTGACACTTTTTTGGGACCATTGGTATTTATACAGCGATCAGTGCTATAAAAATGCACTGATTACTGTGTAAATGCCATTGGCAGTGAAGGGGTTAACCTGCAGGGGGCACTCTAAGGGTTAACTATGTTCCCTGGGCGTGTTCTAACTGTGGGGGGACTGCCCTAACAGGGGAAGGGAAGTGGTCACAGCCTTCATGTACAGGAAGGCTGTGATCACAGCCCTTCCCCCTCACACAGAGCGGAGGTCCGTGTTTACATACACGGACCTCCGCTCCTTCGCTCCGGGGGGGCCATCGCGGGTAGCCGGCGGCAATCGAAGCCGCCGCACCCGCTCCCCGGCCCTCCCCGGACACAGTGAGCGGGCGCGCGCGCGCTCACTAGGCTCGATCACGCGGCCGCCGTCGTATGACGGCTATCCGCGTTACAGAGCCACCTTGCCGCCATCAATTGCCGATTGACGGTCGGCAAGTGGTTAATAAAGCTTAAAGTGAAAAAAAAAAATTAAAAAATTCCTTCAAATATTGTGCCTAGGGGTGTCCTTAGTCCGTGTGTAAAAGGGTACATCTCTGTGAGGTGTAGAACATAGCCAGAGCAAAATGACATTTCCATAGGAAAAATTGTCCTTTAAAAAAGCTGTATGTATTGCCGGTTCCCAGCAATATACAAAAAAAGCTGAAAAAAAGTGCGTGGGGTTCCCCCTAAAATCCAAACCAAATCTTACAAGAGCCTCTTCCCCACAAGCCTGGTCGGTGCTTGTGGGCATCTGAGGGCGGGGGCTTTATGGGAATTGGGAAGCCCCCTTTAAAAATGGGCCCCCAGACCCCCCTATTTGAATAGGTATGGGGTACATTGTACCCCTACCCATTCACCAAAAAAGGAGTGTAGTGGTACAAAAAACAAGAAGCAGTTTTTGACAAGTCCTTTATTGTGTAAAATAGCTCTTTTCTTCTTTCTTCTTTCTTCCACCGTTCTTCCTCCATCTTCTCCTGCACGGTCCTTTTTCTGCTTCTTCTTTCAGTCTTCTTGCTTCCTCTCTTGGTCTTCAATCTTCATCTTCAGCTTCTTCTTTCACCGCTGCCGCTCTCCCCGCTGCTGCAGCCTGACCCTTGTGTGTCTCCCAGAGTGGGCGGTCTTCACAATGACAGTTCTTTTATAAGAAGGAGCGGGGCCACCCGGTGATGTAAATGGGTGACCCGTCCCCTCTGACAGCGCATGACGTCAGAAGGGGCGAGTTCACGCGGTTAAGTCACTGGGTGGCCCCGCCCCTTCTTATAAAAGAAGTTTCATTATGAAGACCGCCCATTCTGGGAGATGTGCAGGGGCCGGGCTGCAACAGCGGTGGCGATAAAAGAAGAAGGAAGAAGAAGATGAAGTTTGAAGATGAAGAGAGGAAGCAAGAAGACTAAAAGAAGAAGCAGAAGACCAGAAGAAGGACCGGGCCAGGAGAAGATGGAGGAAGAAAGAAGAAAGAAGAAAAGAGCTATTTTACACAATAAAGGATTTGTCAAAAAACTGCCTCTTGTTTTTTTTACCAGTACACTCTATTTTGGTGAATGGGTATACCTATTCACATGGGGGGGTCGGGATCTGGGGGCCCCCTTATTAAAGAGGGCTTCCAGATTCTGATAAGCCCCCTGCCCGCAGACCCCCACAACCACCGGCCAGGGTTGTGGGGATGAGGTCCTTCTCCCTATCAACATGGGGACAAGGTGCTTTGGGGGCGACCTCAAAGCATCCTCCCCATGTTGAAGGCATGTGGCCTGTTATGATTTGGAGGGGGGGGCTCGCTCGTCCCCCCCCCTGCCATGCCAGGGCTGCGTGCTCGGATAAGAGACTGGTTTGGATTTCGGAGGGGGTCCATGCCATTTTTTTTTTATTTGGGGCGGGGTTCCCCTTAAAACCCCTACCAGACCTGAAGGGCCTGGTTTGGATTTTGGAGGGGACCCCACGTCATTTTTTTAAAAATGTTGGCACTGGGTTCCCCTTAAATTCAATACCAGACCTGAAGGGCCTGGTTTGGAATTTGGGGGGAACCCTTCATCATTTTTTCTTTTAATTTTGGCACGGGCCCTGCTGTTGCAAATTAGTTAAAAAATTGTGATGAAATCCCCCAGTCAAACAGGTGGCGAAAAATTGGGCCTTGGGTGCTGGTGGTGCCAGAACACTGTAACTCCTTGCAGTTACTCTTGTTGGATGGAGGAACAGGGCCTGATGTTGTAAATTCGTTTACAAATTGTGACAAAAGCCCCCAGTCAAACAGGTGGCGAAAATTTGGGCCTTGGGTGCTGGCGGTGGTAGAGCACTGTAACCCCTTGCAGGTACTCTTGTTGGACGCAGGAACGGGCCCTGCTGTTTTAAATTATATATATTTTAATACACCACGTCAAGTGTACTATATAACGTATGTACACCCCAAATGCACTGATATATAATATACACTCAATACGCTGTGTGTATACATATATACCAGGCTGTATATATTTTAATACACCACATCAAGTGTACTATATACCATATGTACACCCCGAATGCACACTGATATATAATGTACATTGTGCGTATATATATATATATATATATATATATATATATATATATATATATACTAGACTGTATATATATTCTTGCACTGCCTAAGCGGACGCTATATACTATACACACTGAATTAGCTGTATATAGTCTACTACACTAAATGCATTGCACATATTTATATATATATATATATGTTAGGAAGGTATATATATATATATATATATATATATATATAGATATATATATATATATTCTTGCACTGCCTGACTATATACAGATAGCCCTATGTATATAGTATATATTTCCCTACACTAACCTGTCTGCACTAACTGACAGATATAAGGATAGATTGTAGATTTCTCCCTATCTATCTATCTATCTATCTATCTATCTATCTATCTATCTATCTATCTAGTTAGCTACAGTATCTATCCTTTTTCTTTTTTTTACACAGTATAAAGCTAGCTAGCTAAATTCCCTGCAATCAGGAACCTAAGCTCTCTCTCTAACACCGCTGTCCGCCGCCAACACACTACATAGAGCCGTAGTACAAGTGGCTTTATATAGTGTGGGGTGTGGATTGAGGCTGCTGTGCAGTGATTGGGTAAAGGCACCCTGCCTTTAGACAATCAAAGCTCTCATAGCAGGCCGCCCGCTTATTGGCCAAAGTATGTAGGCCATGTACATGTTTTGGCAAATCGTCGCCATTGGAATGCATTATGGGGCGAGCGAAGTTCCCGCGAAAGCCCCATAATGTTCGGAATGTCCCGAACAAACGAACACCCGATGTTCGAGTCGAACATGCGTTCGACTCGAACCAGGAGTTCATCCCTACTGCTGGAGGCTTTGTTACTGATCATAGAACGCGTCTGTCCACAGACTCCGTGGATCATCTGATTTTTATCAAAATGAATCAGTCCTGGATTACCAACAGCTATGAAGCCCCTGATGCTGATGTTGCCGATTACTTGTTTTTGGGATTTTGAATCTCTGCAGAACTTCTAGGCTGCTTAGAGTTGTGGGTGTTGATTTTGTGTGGAAGAATGTTTTTGGTGTAGCCTCCATGGGCGCAATTAACACCCAAAGACAAATTTTTTCGCAACTGTTTGACAGCTGCATCAAATTTTATTTTTTTTACAGAGCAATCTCATGAATCACATGCGCATGCTTTAGAGGTCTCCCATCAATAGCCTCAATGGCAAGTGGAGTGGCACGAAACTGCAGTGGAATCGAGGGCTTAGACACAAAGGCACATCTATGAACAAGCCTGCAGCCCCAGAGTCAATTAGAACATGCATCTCGATGGACGACTTAGACCAAGAAAGGGTAATCGGAACCAGGGGCTTATCCTTCAGGATAACTGGGGACGTAACAACGCCACCTAAGGTCTGACCCCTACAGGACCTCAGGTGCAGGCGTTTCCCGGACGGGTAGGATAAGACTACAGAAAGTGATCTGAATGGCCACAATAAAGGCACAATCGCTCCCTCTTCCTAAAGGCCCTTTCATCTGCAGAGAGATGTGTGAAGCTCAACTGCCTGGGCTCTAATTCACTTGCAGACTCCATACCAGGATGCATGGGTGGTGAGGGAGGCAAGGGTGGAACTGCAAAGCTCGGAGCCAAGTGTACAGGAGGCTTCCGCAAGCTCTTCTTAACCACTTCAGCCCCGGAAGGATTTCACACTTTAGGACCAGAGCACTTTTTGCGAATTCAGCACTGCGTCGCTTTAACTGGCAATTGCGCAGTTGTGCGACGTTGTACCCAAATGAAATTGGCGTCCTTTTTTTACCACAAATAGAGCTTTCTTTTGGTGGTATTTGATCCCCTCTGTGTCATTTGTGATCACCGCTATAAACAAAAAAAGAGTGACAATTTTGCAAAAAGAACAGTTTTTCTTACTTTTTGCTAAAATACAAATAATAAAAAATATATAAATAAACATTTTTTTTCATCAGTTTTGACCGATTTATATTCTTCCTCATATTTTTGGTTAAAAAAATCCCAATCAGCGTTTATTGATTCGTTTGCGCAAAAGTTGCCGCGTTTACGGATGATGAGAATATGAGAATTAATTTCTGGGGTTTTTATTTTTTTTTATTTTATACTAGCAATGGCGGTGATCTGTGATTTTTAGTGGTATTGCGATATTGCGGCAGACATGTCGGACCATCATTTTGACACTTATTTGGGACTATTGGCATTTATACATCGATCAGTGCTATAAAAATGCACTGATTACTGTGTAAATGTCATTGGCAGTGAAGGGGTTAACCTGGAGGGGACGCTCTAAGCTTTAAATGTGCTCCCTCACTGTGTTCTAACTGTATTGGTGCTGAGCTGGCAGGGGAAGGGGAGTGATCACGGCTTCCATATACAGGAAGCCTGTGATCACAGTCCTTCCCCCTCTATGAGAATGGAGATCCATGTTTACATACACAGACCTCCATTTTCTCACTGCGGGGGGGGCCATGGCGGGTAGCCGGTGGCAATTGAGTCCACCCTACCCGCTCCCTGGCCCCCCCCTAAACACAGTGAGCGCGCCCACATTCCTAGTTATCGCGGCCACCGTCAGGTGATGGTGGTTCGCGATAACGAGCCATCTTGCTGCCATCACGCTGCGGCGGGCGGTCGGCAAGTGGTTAAAGGAAGGTCTCTCTCAGAGTCTGGAGTCAATAAGAATGGCAAACGCGATCAACTTTTCCAGCTCAGTGGGTATGTCTCGGGCTGCTATCTCATCTTTAACCACTTCCCGCCCGGCGTATTGACAAATGACGTCCGGGCGGGGGGCTCATTATCCTGAGTGGACGTCTATTGACGTCCTCAGGACAATCCGCGATTGCGCGCCCCTGGGGCGTGCATCGCGGTGGTTGGTGGTGCCGTGGGTCAGTCTGACCCACCGCATTACTGACCAAGGTAAAAGGCTTCGATCCAAAGCCTTTTACCATGTGATCAGCCTGGCCAATCACGGCTGATCACAGTGTAAATAGGAAGAGCTATTTATCGGCTTTTCCTCTGCTCAGGTCTGCAGACCTGAGCAGCGGAGAGCCGATCGGCTGCTCGCCTGATGAGGGGGGGAGGGCTGCGCTGAACGTTTATCAGCGCAGCCACCCTCAGGATCACCCCACTGGACCACCAGGGAGCCTGCCCAGGACCACCAGGGAGCCCCACCCCCCGGACATCACATAGAGGCCACCCAGGACCACCAGGGAAGGACCACAGAGGCTGCCCAGGACCACCAGGGAGCCCCCACTAGACCACCAGGTGCCGATGTATGATGCCTGCCAGTGCCATCCCTAACAGTGCTTGTTGCACCAGTGCCTACCACTGCCACCTATAAGTGCCCACCTGTGCCCACCTGTGCCACCTATCAGTGCCCACCTGTACCACCTATCAGTGCCCACCTGTGCCACCTAAAAGTGCCCACCTGTGCCACCTAAAAGTGCCACCTATCAGTGCCCATCAGTGCCCAGTGCCACTTATCAGTGCTGCCTATGAGTGTCCATCAGTGCCGCATATTAGTGCCACGTATCAGTGCCCATCAGTGTTGCTTGTCAGTGCCGCCCGTCAGTGCCCATCAGTGCTGCATATGTGCCCCATCATCAGTGCAACCTTATCAGTGCCACCTCATCAGTGCCAATCTGTACTGCCTCATCAGTGCCCATCAGTGTAGCCTCATCAGTGCCAATCAGTGTAGCCACATCAGTGCCTGTCAGTGAAGGAGAGAATGTACTTTATACAAACTTTTGTGACAGAAACAAAGAAAATGTTTTTTTTTTTTCAAAATTTTCGGTCTTTATTTTTTATAGCGCACAAAATAAAAACTGCAGGGGTGATCAAATACCACCAAAAGAAAGCTCTATTTGTGGGAACAAAATGATAAAAACTTTGTTTGGGTACAGCGCCACACGACCGTGCAATTCTCATTCAAATCGCAACAGCACTGAAAGCTGAAAATTGGTGTGGGTGGGAACTGTTCTAAGCGCATGGTATTGAAGTGGTTAATGTTATCCGAGAGACCATGAGGAAAAGCAGCCACAATGGCCTCATTGTTCCAAGCAACTTCTGCTGCCAGAGTACAGAATTCAATAGTGTAATCGGCAACAGTTCTCATACTCTGTTTGTTTGACACAAGGCTCTTTGCAGTAGAAGTGGAGCTTGCGCGGGAACATCAAATACCCTTTTAAAAGAAGCCACAAACTCTGGGTAACTCAGAATGACTGGGTTTTGTGTCTCCCGTAGAGGATTTGCCCAGGCTAAGGCTCTCTCAGAAAGCATAGAAATCACAAAGCCAACTTTGCTTTTATCCGTGGGAAACGCCTGGGGCTGCATCTCAAAGTATATCCCAACCTGGTTGAGAAACCCTCTGCATTGAACTGGATCACCCCCAGACATACCTCTTATAGTACCTGCACAGGGACTGGAGCAGCAGCAGGGATGACCTGCGACACAGGTTGAACCGGAACAGCCACAGTGGGAGGATCGAACTGAGCAGTGCGAACCAGGAGTGTCTGTAATGCTATAGCAAACTGATCCAAGCGGTGATACTGCTCATCCAATCTGGAAAAAATATTACCAGCAAGTGGATTGCCTGCATCTTCTGAATTCATGGCCATTGCCTACTGTCAGGAACCATGAATTAGACTGAAACAAAAGTGCAGTAAAAATCACACTTTTTAATAAAATGGTAAAATAGTACAAACAGAGCATAGTCAAAACATAGAGTTCAATAACCAGAGCATGCCAGTGTAACAAGAATCCAGAGATCAGCGTAGTAGAGGCAGCAAACAGGATCAGGAACCAGAAAGGATGTCAGTCAGGCAAAGTCTTTAATCCAGAAATCAGGGTAGTCAGAGGCAGCAAACAGGATCAGGAACCAGAAGGGAAGTCAGCCAAGCAAGGTCTTTAACAGGAAAACACAGCAGAGAGTATCCAGATATTTTGACCAGGCAAACGCACAGGAGATATTATCCAGGCAGTTTAAATAGCCAGCAAGACTAGCTGATGAGCAGGAAATGAAGACCAGGTGAGTCACTGTGGAATGAAGAGTACTGGCAATTAACCAACAGCTGGGCAAATTTAGCTCTGAGAAGGGAGGGCTGAGCCCAGCCCTGACAGTAAGTCATTATCATCAAAATTAAAAGAAAAAAATGCTTGAAATATATCACTCTGTGTGTGATGAATCTATATAATATACGAGTTTCACTTTTTGAATTTAATTACTGAAATAAATTAACTTTTTGATGATATTCTAGTTTTTTTAGATGCACCTGCATGTTCATACCTACTAGCAATTCTGTTGCACCAGACAAAGTGCGTGTAGGGCAAAGCCAGTAGCATATGATGTTGTACACCTACTGTCGATCCCTGGTGTGGTGTGCTTTGCCTGTATTATTCTGTACCATTGTGCTGCCTTTGGATAACCAGTGAAAGACCGTGGAGGTGGTGGAGTCGGTGGTTCCCTGAGTGGCGGCCCCCATTTGGATGATTTCTGTGCTGTTGATCTCTTATCATTTGAAGAACATTACCGTTTGATAAGGGAACTGGCACACTTGTCTGTGAGGTGGTTTGGAATTCTTACATGTGGATTCTCATTATTTTCAATATTTCATATTTGAACTTTTATATATTTTTCTTTTTAGTTTACCCCTTTTGTTATGCACAAATCTATTATGGGATTGTCATTTCACCATTTATGTGATGTACGTTGTTTTTTAAGGTTTAGGCCTAATACACACGGACGTTTTTTGACGCCGGTGTTTTCTGGCGTTTTTTGCAGCTCTCCATGTTAGTCAATGGCCCCATAAAAACGTCGGCGTTTTTGAGCTGTAGGTGGCGTCGGCGTTAGTGAGCAGAAAGTAGAACCCATGGCCATCGAGTTCTGAGGCTGTAACGTTTTGACGTTTTTTGACGGCAACGCCACAATATGCCAACAAACGCCAACAAACGCCACCTAATATTGTACCGGCGTTTTCCGGCGTTTTTTGACGCCGACGTTTTTAGGTTGAAAAATAGCAGAGGGATGATTTTCTTTTAAAAAACGCCTATTGACGCCGACGCTCACTAACGCTCAAAAACGCCAATGCATAACGCCGAAAAACGTCGACTTTTTTTCCTTGGCGTCGGACCCGACGTTTTGTTTATTTTTTTAGATACGCCCGTGTGTATGAGACCTTAATATGAATTAACTTTATTTTTTCACACATATAACTTTGCATTGATCACTAAAGACATTATAATAACAGACTTGCAAATTTCTTAAAATTCTTTGCTAAATTGACATTCAGTAATATTGATAGAGTTTCTACTTTAGCATACCTTAAGATCTTGTTGACGTTCCTTAAGTGTGTTTGCAGCTTGATAATCAAGGCCAATTATTATTGATTCATAAGGTGCAACTAATCAGATGTTACTAGACTATATAATATGATGAGTTAATAACCTACCCTCCCAACAAATGTTAGCACACAATAAGAATGATAGTCATTTATGTCAGCACACAATAAGAATGATAGTCATTTATGTCTATAAAAATCAAGGATTTTGTCACAATGCAACTGTTTTTATTTCAATTTCATTGACACATGCCCACAAAGGCTAGCTTGTTGGACTTGTATGGGCCATGATGTGACAGATGTAAAAGTTAGGTTGTTGATTGCCATACTGATTTTTTTTTAATATTTCCTCATTTTGTGTCTTTTGATGTCAATAGTCTACAAAAAGAGTGGCAATTAATGTTATATTTAGACAGTGTCACAGATTGTTTAGTTCCAGTGTTGATTCCAGCTACCTACTGTTCCTTTGATGTTACTTTTTCACTTCAGTTTAAGCCTTCCTCTTGCTCAGGTACCTGATTTGGTTCCATTTGTTCATTTGTACCACTCACCTGAGATAGCACATCCCCATTGATTGGATTTACTTACTGGGTTTTAAAAGAATGAACAATATATGGCCATCTTCTTTATCCTCTTCCTTCTTCCCTTAAAAACCTTCAGGCTGGGTTCACACCTATGCAAATTGGATGTGGCTTACACCGCATCTAATTCGCATGACACTTGAAAACACATTGTTTTCAATGTGTCAGGTTCACATAGGTGCGGTGCATTCGCACTCCGCATTGCACAGAAAACGTGTGCGTTTTCAGTGGAATACGGTGCGAATTCCCAGCCTATTAAGTTCAATGGGAATGCACCAACCCCGCAGATGTGTCCCGCACTGAATGGGGATCTTTCCCCCTGCTCGCCGCACCTCCCCCTCCCTTCCCTCTCCCTCCCCAGGCAGCTGCTGCGCTGTGAGAATGGACAGGAGCCACCGTTGGTTCTCAGCAGCAAACGGACTGGTGTGAATCCAGCCTCATTCAGGGGTCAATATAGTAGTAAAGCTGTGGCCATTTAGGTATTGATCTCTTCTCCTGTCCTATTATCATGTCTGATAGTAAATTTCTGATGCATATAACGCTTCTCCCGCTCTACCACTTCTCTTTTAAGATAATAGACATTATTTATCCCATTTCTCTCTTTTTTTTTTAATACATTTTTAATAGTAGAATGATATGCATCTTAAAAGCACATGAAGAGCAATACAAATATGATCATGAATACAGAAGAAACCGAAAAAGATAAGGACATAACAAGTATCCTTAAATCCTTAATTACAGTTTGACCTTATATAACAGGTAATACAGATGATAAAGCTTGGAAAAGAAAGGCATGGCAACCTGAAGTCTTACTCAACAATAGGTGTCTATATACTCACCTGCCACTTTATTAACCACTTCAATACAGGACACTTACACCCCCTTCCTGCCCAGACCAATTTTTGCTTTCAGTGCTCTCACAATTTGAATGCCAATTACTCAAGCATGCAACACTGTACCCAAACAAAATTTTTATCATTTTTTTTCACACAAATAGAGCTTTCTTTTGGTGGCATTTTATCACCTGTGGGATTTTTATTTTTTGTGACATAAGTGAAAAAAGTGAATTAAAAAAAAACACCTTTTTTTTAGTTTCTATGATAAAATTTTGCAAATAAGTCATTTTTGTTCATAAATTTGGGCCAAAACCTATACTGCTACCTATCTTTGGTAGAAATAACCCAAATAAGTGTATATTATTTGGTCTGTGTGAAAGTTATAGGGGTTGATTTACTAAAGCTTGAGGCTGGGTTCACACTAGTCCGATTCTCAAACCAGCATTAGGAGCACAAGTTGCATTATGTCACAAAAAAAATGATTCCCATTGAGAACCATCTTTACGGGTCCGACTTGTGTTTTTAAAAGTCAGGCCGACTTTGAAAAAGCTTCCTGTACTATTTTGTCTGACTTTGATCCTACTTTGGCTCATTGAAAAGCATTGTCGGATGAAAGTCGGATCATTGTCTTCACTGATCCGACTTTGGTATGCGACTTGTGCTCTGGGGATCTTGAAGGGGAATTCCACGCCACATTTAAAAAAAATTGGCATGGGATCCCCCTCCAAGAGCATACCAGGCCCTTTGGTCTGGTAAGGATTTTAAAGGGAACCCCCACGGCAAAAAAACAGCATGGGGTCCCCCCAAGATCCATACCAGACCCTTGTCCGATCACGCAGCCTGGCAGGCCAGGAAAGGGGGTGGGGACGAGTGAGCGGCCCGCCCTCCTGGACCATACCGGGCCTCGTGCCCTCAACATGGGGAGTATGCGTGCTTTGGGGCAGGGGGGCTCTGCGCCCCCCACCCCAAAGCACCTTGTCCCCATGTTGATGAGGACAAGGGCCTCTTCCCGACAACCCTTGCCGGTGGTTGTTGGGGTCTGCGGGTGGGGACTTTAACAAGGGGGCCCCCAGATGCTGGCCCCCCACCCTATGTGAATGAGTATGGGGTACATTGTACCCCTACCCATTCACCTGAAAAAAGTATAAAATAAAAATCACACTACACAGGTTTTTTAAATATTTTATTAAATCAGCTCCGGCATCTTCTCCCCTCTCCGGCACTTCTTTCTTCTGCTCTTTTGTGGGGTCTTCTTTCTTCTGAGGGGTCTTCTATCTTCTGAGGGGTCTTCTTTCTTTTCCTTCTCTGCCGCGTCTTCTGCTCTTTTGCAGGTCTTGTCCGCTGTCCTCTTCCCTCTGTTCTTCCTCTATTCTTCTTCCCATGTTGACACATGCGATCTCCTTCACGAATGCCCTCTCCGCTATGTGATGTGCCTTATATTGGCATGGGGCGGGGCCACCTGCTGACATCACCCAGAGTCCCCATCCCATATGATGTCACATCATGGGGCGGAGAGGTGACATCATAGGGGGTGGGGCCTCCGGGTGATGTCGGTGGGTGACCCCGCCCCATGCCAATATAAGGCACAGCACACAGTGGAGAGGGCATTCGTGAAGGAGATCGCATCGTGTCAACATGGGAATAAGAAGAGAGGAAGAACAGAGGGAAGAGGACAGTGGACAAGACCAGCAAAAGAGCAGAAGACGCCGCAGAGAAGGAAAAGAAAGAAGACCCCTCAGAAGATAGAAGACCCCGCAAAAGAGCCGAAGAAAGAAGATGCCGGAGCTGATTTAATAAAATATTTTAAAAAGCTGTGTAGAGTGTTTTTTGTACACTTTTTTCCAGGTAAATGGGTAGGGGTACAATGTACCCCATACTCATTTACATAGGGTGGGGGGCCGGCATCTGGGTACCTCCTTGTTAAAGTGGGCTTCCAGATTCCGATAAGTCCCTGCCCGCAGACCCCGACAACCACCGGCAAGGGTTGATGGGTAGAGGACCTTGTCCTCATCAACATGGGGACAAGGTACTTTGGGGTGGAGGGCGCAGAGCCCCCCCTTCCCCAAAGCACCCATACTCTCTATGTTGAGGGCACGCGGCCTGGTATGGTCCAGGAGGGGGCCCTCGCTCATCCCCACCCCCTTTCCTGGCCTGCTGGGCTGCGTGCTCGGAAAAAGGTCTGGTATGGATTTTGGGGGGACCCTACGCTGCTTTTTCGGCATGGGGGTTCCCCTTAAAATCCGTGCCAAACTAAAGGGCCTGGTATGCTCCTGGAGGGGGACCACATACCATTTTTTTTTTAATTTGGTGTGCAGTTCCCCTTCAAGATCCCTAGAGCACAAGGTGACTGGCATTGTCAGGATCAAGGTCGGATCCCTGTTCACAGAAAAATGATCCAACTTTGACCCTATGTAGGACTATAAATCGCACAGCAAAGTAGGGTCAAAGTCGGACCATTTTTTTGTCGGATAGTGTGAACCCAGCCTGAAAGTGCAAAATTTGGTGCAGCTCCACACGGAAACCAATCAGCTTCGAGGTTTTATTGTCAAAGCTTGATTGAACAAACTGAGGTTAGAGGTCGATTGGCTAGCATGCACAGCTGCACTGGTTTTTGCACTCTCTAGCTTTAGTAAATCAACCCCACAGAGTCTACAAGCAATGGTGCCAATCATTGAAAATTGATCACGCCTGATGTACTGGCGGCCTATCTCATTTCTTGAGGCCCTGAAACATCAGGACAAGACAAATACCCCCTTTTTGAAAAGTAGACAGTCCGAGGTATTTAGTAAGAGGCATGGCAAGTTTTTTGAAGGTGTAATTTTTTCCCAAAATTCTTGGGAAAATTAAGAAATTATTATTTTTTTTTTACACAAAATTATCATAGCAAGTAGTTATTTCTCACGCACAGCATATGCATACTTCCAACTACACTCCAAAATACATTCTACTACTCCTCCCGAGTATGGAAATACCACATGTGTGAGACTTTTTCACACCCTGGCTACATACAGAGGCCGAACATTCAGGGAGCACCATCAGGCGTTCTAGGAGCAGACATTTCACATCTAATTTCCTAACAACCTATTGCACTTTTAAAGGCCCTGGAGCACCAAGACAATGGAATTACCCACAAAATGACCCCATTTTGAAAAGCAAACTCCCCAATGTATACTTTATGAGGCATTGGCTGTAGATAGGTACTCGGGTACTCTTATGGGCTGCAGATAGGTACTCGGGTACTCTGATGGACTGGTAAAAGGTACTCAGGTACTCTGATGGGCTGGTGACTGGCACTCAGGTACTCAGATGTGCTGGTGATAGGTACTCAAGTACTCAGATGGGCTGGTGACAGTTACTCGGGTACTCAGATGGGCTGGTGGCAGGTACTCAGGTAGTCAGATGGGCTAGGGACAGGTACTGGGATACTCAGATGGGCTAGTGACAGGTACTCAGATGGGCAGGGGACAGGTACTCAGGTACTCAGATGGGCTGGTAACAGGCAATCGGGTACTATGATGGGCTGGTGACAGGTACTCGGGTACTCTGATGGGCTGGTGACAGGTACTCAGGTACTCTGATGGGTTGGTGACAGGTATTTGGGTACTCTGATGGGTTGGTGACAAGTACTTGGGTACTCTGATGGGCTGGTGACAGGTACTCGGGTACTCAGATGGGTTGGTGACAGGTACTCGGGTACTCAGATGGGTTGGTGACAGGTACTCAGGTACTCAAATGGGTTGATGACAGGTACTCAGATGGATTGGTGACAGGTACTTGGTACTCTGATGAGCTGCAGATAGGTACTCGGGTACTCTCATGGGTTGGTGATGGGTACTCAGGTACTCAGATAGGTTGGTGACAGGTACTCGGGTACTCTAATAGGTTGCTGACAGGTACTCAGGTGTTCTGATGGATTGGTGACAGGTACTCAGGTACTCAGATGGTCAGTGACAGGTAATTGGGTACTCTGATGGGTTGGTGTCAGGTACTCAGGTACTCTGATGGGTTGGTGACAGGTACTCGGGTACTCAGATGGACTGTGACAGGTACTTGGGTACTTTGATGGGCTGTCACAAGTACTTTGGTGGGCTGTGACAGGTACTTTGATGGGGTGGTGACAGGTCCTCTTTATTACTGGGGGGGCAATCAGTGTGCTTGGAGTACACAGTAAGCGGCAACAAGTTGCTCATACACAATTGGTGTGTGAGGAGGAGGACCCGGTAACAGCTCATTAACGTGGTTTGTTTACATCATGTGATCGGCTGTGATTGGACACAGCCGGTCATGTGGTAAAGAGCCAATTTTATTGGCTCTTTACCCTGATCGGGGCTGGGCTTTGCCCGAGGGACAAGCCTCAACCCCGGTCACCGCGCTGCACGCCTCGTGGAAGTGACCGGGAATGTCGGAAGTGACTGGATGTGATAAACACAGACGGTCACGTGGTAAAGAGCCAATGGATGGGCTGAGTCCCGATCGACTCTATGCAGGGGCGAAAACGAGAAGACGTCATATAACGTCCAACCAGGATGGGGAGTTCACCTTGCTAGCGTATTATTACATTATGCCGGTAAGGAAGTGGTTAAGTACACCTTGCTAGTACTGAGTTGGACCCCCTTTTGTCTTCAGAACTACCTTAATTCTTCATGGGATAGACTCAACAAGGTGTTGGAAACATTCCTCAGAGATTTTGGTCCATATTGACATGATAGCATCGCGCAGATGCTGCAGATTAGTCGGCTGCACATCCATGATGTAAATCTCCCCATTTCACCACATCCCAAAGGTACTCTATTGGATTGAGATCTAGTGACTGTGAAGGCCATTGGAGTACAGTGAACTCATTGTCATGTTCAAGAAACAAGCTTGAGATGATTTGAGCTTTGTGACATGGTACATTATCCTGCTGGAAGTAGCCATCAGAAGATGGGTACACTGTTGTCATAAAGGGATTGACATGGTCAGCAACAATACTAAGGTAGGCCATGGCATTTAAACGATGCTCAATTGGTACTAAGGTGTCAAGAATATATCCTCCACACCATTACAGCACTAGCCTGAATTGTTGATACAATGCAGGATGGATCCATGCCTTCATGTTGTTTACACCAAATTCTGATCCTACCATCTGAATGTTGCAGCTGAAATTGAGACTCATCATACCAGGCAATGTTTTTTTCCAATCTTCTATTGTCCAATTTTGAGGAGCCTGTGCAAATTCCCATTTACTGTTCTGAGCTGTAAGTTTCCGGTTCTTAGCTGACAGGAGTGGCACCTGGTGTGGTCTTCTGCTGCTGTAGCCCATCTGCTTCAAGGTTCGATGTGTTGTGCGTTCATACATACCTTGGTTGTAACAAGTGGTTATTTGAATTACGGTTGCCTTTCTATCTTTTCAAAGCCGTCTGCCCATTCTCCTTTTACCTCTGCCATCAACATGGCATTTTTCGTCCACACAACTGATGCTCACTAGATGTTTTCTCTTTTTCGGACCATTCTTTGTAAACCCTAGAGATGGTTGTGTGTGAAAATCCCAGTAGATCAGCAGTTTAGATGCCTAAATGCATTGAGTTGCTGCCATGTGAATGACTAATTAGCAGTGTGTGTTACCAAGCAATTGAACAGGTGACCTAATAAAGAAGCTGGTGAGTGTATAGTAAAGTAGCAAACTAATGGAACGTCAGGGTATGGGTGGAAATGAAGCACCTAATATAAGGGTTGAAACTTATCCCATTTGTGTGTCCATGTGCACACAGAGCCGTGACTTGGCCCTGCCCCCTCCATCTCCTGATTGGCTCACTGGCTGTGATTGACAGCAGCGGGAGCCATTGCTCATTAGTGGGAGCTGCTGCCAAAAGCCAATCAGCAGCAAAAGTCCACGGGGAGGCAAGGCTCTTGTGGACATCGCTGGATAGAGAGGGGGCTCAGGTTAGTATGAGGGGGGGCTGCTGCATACAGAAGGTATTTTACCTTCATGCATAGAATGCATAAAGGTAAAAAAAACTTGTGCCTTTACAAGCACTTTAAGCGGGGTGCCTGAGTCCTGAGTCCATCTGGATTATATAACTTTCTGCAACAACTACTGCGTGCTCTTAAACCAGAAGCTCAGAAATTTGAGCTTTTCATAGACAGGGCTCACAGACTATCCAAGCCCTATCTCCCTGACTTTGTGCCGAGTGATGTGCTGGCCAGAATACATTATTATCATAATAAAAATCAGGCTATGCAAGTTACCTGGGTAGTTTGCAGGGGTCACTTTGTATGCAGATATTTCTTAAGTTATAATTCAAAACAGAAAGAAGCTAACTATGATCACCAAGGCCCTGCAAAATCATAAGATCCCCTTTAAATGGGAGTTTTACTACCAAATTAACAGTGGCGCAAACATCAAAGCAAAACTGTTAATATCCACTCTTTGGAAACGAGCCTCAAGTATCTCAAAGAATGGCAGATATTAGCTCCAGACGCCCCTACTACGAAGAGGAGAGAATCTCCCAGTTTGCAAAATGACTGAACCTAATCACTTCCTTATTATTCTTCATGGCTCCCTGCTGTATCAGTCCTTGCAGGCTTGTGAGGCCATATATGTAGTTCCACAGTTCCAGTGATTAAGCATTTTTGTTTTCTTCTTTCCATTATTAGCTTCACTTTTCTGCCTCAATGTTATCCACAGCTTTGCCTGCTTCTGGTTACCGGAGATTACTCCGGTCTCTTTTTACAAGTTTATCTTGGTTTTTTTTTCTGTTGTTGTTGCTTATCCTCTACTGTTTAATGTTAATATTTATATACAATTTTATATTCTGTCCTCTCATACTGCCCTTGGCTGACTTATTATTCTCCTTATTGGACCGTGCAGCACTACTTTGTGTTAATTATAGCACTCCTCATTTGAATAACCTCCATTCCTCTTTTCATGGGACCCTAGTTGGAATGACACCTTGCTGCTACCGGTTTCCTGCTGTCCAGCTATGCCAAGCTCTGGTACCTAGCACCTCTCATAGTACAAACTATAAAATTTGTTTCCTTTAATGTCAAAGGCCTAAATAGTCCCTTTAAATGCAAAGCAATGTGGCCAGAGGCCCATAAACTAAAAGGTGTTGTACTTTGCATACAAGAAACTTACTTCTGTGCCACTAAACATGCCAAATGTTCCAATAGGTCCTTCACGCACATATTCTTTGCAAAACCATATGCAAAGGTGGTCTTATAGCCATTAAGAATACAGTGACCTTCACATTGCATGACATTGTAATTGATATTAATGTTAAATATATCATACTGGTAAATAATGTAATTTACACTATTGTGCGTCTGTGTATGCCCCCAATCAAAGGTAAATCCCTTCTTCCGCACACTGCTGAAAAAGGTCAAGACTATCTCTAAGGGAAACATCCTTATGCTGGGTGATTTCAATTTGATTGTGAACAAGACTCTGGATAGTTCCTCTCATTCTTCTACGTATAGATATACCCTACAGTCACTCCTACACAATTAATCTCAGTTTGATACTTGGCACTGCCTTCACCCAACTGAGAAGGATTACACATTTTCCTCCTGTCCACAAAGAACTTACTCCAGTGGTGAAGGCTTCGATCCATGACATGACATGGTAGGATCATGCACCAATTACTATGGAGCTTCACAAAAAAATATTCCTCTAATCCTATTATGCTCTGGTGTAATAATCCTCATCTTTTTGCCCACATCGCCAGCAGAGAAAAATTATTGCGTTTTAGGAGTTTTTCCGCCTTAATGTTACTACTGATATCAATATATCCATGGTGTGATTCCCAAATAAGCCTATATTAGAGGTCTACTCCTACAATTAGCATTGAGGGAAAAGAAACAGAGGATGCAGACACTTACATCCTTTCTTAATCAAATAAAACAACAAGAGACACAGAATAAAGATAAAATGAATTTAGCGTTGACTTCTGAACTGCAGAAATATAAAGCTGACCCGAGACAACTCCTTATATATGACCACGAAAAAGGACTTAAACATTTAAAAATCACTTATTACTTGCATGGCAATAAGGCTGGGAAATTATTAGCATGTTAGGTACAGTTATGGCAGACAAAATCTAAATTAGCTCACCTCACCCACCCTAATTCAGGGGAAACAGTTTTTCACCCTAAAGACATAGCCAATTCATTTATGTCCTATTGCCAGGCCCATTACAATGTGAAATTGGACCCGAATACTTCCCAACCCAATGATGAGGGCATTTCTGCTTTCATAGATTCTCTGAATCTTCCTACTATTAGCTCTGAGGTGCTAGATCATCTTAACGCTCCTTTCACAGAAAAGGAAATCAGTAAAGTTATAATGTCCTTAGCATTAAATAAAGCTCAGGAGCCGACTCAGCAGAGTACTACCGAACATTCCAAAATATTCTAATCCCACAGTTGCTTGAAGTATTTAACCAATCAGCATTCCCAGGTTCCTTCCCCAAGGAGATGCTCCAGGCCCTGGTCATCATTTTATCTAAGCCTGGAAAAGAGCCCACATTACCACAAAATTTTAGACCAATCTTGCTACTGAATACAGATCTTAGAATCGCTTAAAAGATATTACCCCTACATTAATTGCTCCTGATCAGGTGGGGTTTGTGAGGGGCAGACAAGTGCCTGATGGGACATGTAGAATGCTGAATCTTCTTTGAATCAGAGGATCTTTGAACCAACATCATTGGAACCATGTGGGAGGACTTTTCCTTAGAAGTGGTTGATTGAATATGCACATACATTTTAAAGATTTAGGTGCATGGAGTGAGTGGGTTGCGCACATCACACGTGGTGAAATCTGGATTGGACTTAAAGAGATATGTATGTTGTGAGCTCACTCAATGTGTGGAATGGAGTCCTTTTTCTTTTTGGGAAGTATTTGTTGTGGTATAACACTTTTATTATTATTTTTATTTTTTGGGAACCTCTAATATCCACTTTGGAGCGAATGAGGATGATTTTATCTAAGAATACAGAGTGGTTGGAGAGGAGCAAAGAAGATTCAGCAGTTGTGTATAGAAGCATCACTTTTAAAGATAGATGGAGGGTAAGATCATATGGGCAGACCACAAGGGTTCTGTAACACATTATTTAAATGTGAGCACATTTAATGGTGTTTTGTGTATAATATTTAGAGTAGAACATACTGCACTATATGGTTCTTCTTTTTGTTTTGTTTTTTTGGGGGGTTTTTTGGAGATGGATCATCCTGCAGATTGGATTTCCATCAAAAAATAAAGAGAACAAGAGGCATTTATGATTTGGATAGATGCACTTTATTGAACATAAAGATTATTAACAAATACTTTGAGGGAACACTGGTTCTAACACATTGGTCAACAGAATTGGCTATGGTCTCCCTGTGGCTAATATTACAATTACTGACTTACCATGCCTTGTTTTGCACTGTATCTGTTTCTGGAGGCAGCCATCTTGGTAGATGCAGGATTTTTCTTTCTCTTTCCTCCTTCCTCCTTGTCAGAGCTTACAGCAAGGAGAACAATTAGCAACACAGTAGTGACAATCCCTGATTTCACTCCAAATTTTCTGAAAATGAATAGCACTCAGAGGTAGCAGATCTCACACTGCTGATATACACCTGTATAGCACTAGGCACCCTAAAAAAAAACAGGAAGCGCAGAACATTTTTCACTACAAATTCAAGACAAAATAAAATTTGAAATGTAATGCATAATAAACATTTCTAAATGTTGCATTTAATATAAAAAATCTTCATTTTTTAATACTTATATCCATTTTAAGACCTCGCTGCTAACACTATAAAATCTACAAGTTTAAGCAGGGTCAGTATGTGCTATCGCTAGCTCTATTCAACAAGCAGAACATATTAAAAAAAAAGGTTGTGCATTTAATACAATAACAATAAAAATAATAAATGCCCATGAACTTGAATTGTCTCTCTGTATTTATTTATTCTATTCATTATCTACATAATTGTAAAAATGTCTGATTTGCCATTTAACATTCTGATGTACAATGTATTTAATGTAAGGGCTCCTAACCCTTTTGAGATATGTATGCTATATTGTCCATGAACCAGCCTCACAATCTATTATATCATTTTCCACGATTAATGTACATATATGACAGAGATCTGTTAACCAGAAAGTAATGAGAGCCAGAAAGGCAGAAATAATAACTAATTGCTGTTTTTCGATAATAATAATGACAATGTAATTCTTTCAGTAATAGTTAGCCAGTATTAACTCATAAAGTCACCACAAGTACATTGATATTATATGTAATGAGGATGGGGATATCAGGCTGATAGTGTTGAAGTCTTGAGATAATTTAGTATATTTCTAACATGAGTTACAGAAAATTATCTTATCTGGAAAACCCAAACTCCCAGGCATTCAACAATAGCCATCATATCTGTGCTTCACTTTAATTACTTTAACACTGTCTCTAAATTAATGAAATAGAAAGGAAATGTGAGACTGGGACTGAATGTAGATATTCTAATATAATTGATAATTAGTAGTCTGATAAAAAAGATTTGAATGCCTTGTTGTGGACTCTGAACTCTATTTCCAAGGATACAAATCCATGGGTTAAAGAGAACTTGTCAATTTATAAAGTCTTAGTGTTTTGCACAGAATTTAATTTTGCTATATTAAGATATCATGCTGCCCTTCAACATGTAAATGATAATACCCTTTTGAACAATCTAAATTTCCCTTTGTCACTGGCTATGTTACATATTTATTATTATAAGCACTGAACACTAGTGTCTCTTAAATAAAACCCTAACCCTAGGTTCAAACATTCAAATGAATAAGCTGCTGTGCCTGCGTTTTTGCAAAAAAAAGGCACATGCACCTTTTCAAAAATGCAGCCACATGGATTTCCCTGTGGTTCCTGCAACCGCAAATGTGCTGAGATGAATGGCAGAATGAATGGCAGCCCCGCACGTCTCCTAACAGCAGCGCGATTTGGCTGTGGGTGGTTGCGGGTGCGATTCCCACACCTGTAGCCACACGTATAGGTGTGAAACTGGCGTAAGAAAATATCTCCCATCAAAGAAGAGAAAAAAGATACCTAAGATACTTACCTCTTAAGCTGCCCATGTTGTCAAATTATGTTTAAATATTGAGAAATCACTACCTGAAGACACTTCAGAAACTAAAACTTTTGAGAGTGTCAAATTCCTGGTCCCTTGCTGCACTCAGTGGTTCCTCCTTGTGATCCCTACATCACAGATTTAATTTTAGAGACAGAGTCACTGAAAAAGGAAGAATTGGCTAGTGGAGGTAACATCTGGGCTACTTTATATTCAAAACTAAAAATTTGACTTTAGCGTTAAATCATCAGACCAAATTGTCAGCATCCTACTTGAGCTTTTCATTTGATCTACAAAGGATCGTGTGATTCCTTTATACAGCCACTTCTCCTTTAAATTTAGAGTTAAATCATCAGACCAAAAGACAAATTGTTAGCATCCTATTTGAGCTTCTCACTTATTCTACAAAGGGTTGTGTGATTTCTTTATAAAGTCACTTCTCTTTTATGCTGTTTGATTTACAAATTGGTATGTAGGTGGCCAATAAAGCCAAAAATAAAGTCACGTGTGTCCCCTGCTATGTTGCTATCAATCTTATTATTCTTGATTAGCCATTTTAAGATTTTAACCCAAAAACTCTGAGACCCCTCTCACAAATACCAACTAAAGGTTCACCATGCTCATCTTCACTTAGAGCTCCTAGGAAGCTCATGAATGTCGCTAACGGTTCCGGCATTCTGCCACTGTGGGGGGCCCCAAGAGCCTACTGTGGCTCCCCAGTGGGGTTGCTGGCTGCAGTGCTCTGAGTTGAAAGCATCTCTCTCACACAGACCAGAGCCAGCACTGACAGTCCCCACCCCCCCCCCCCACAAAGACAGTAGAGGTGTCACGATCCTGGTGGTGGAGTCTGTCTTAGCAGGGAACAACCACTCTTACACACCTGATTCTGGGACCCCTGGTAGTGTAGACAGGAAGTCCCAGAGTGCAGGATGGCACGAGGGCTGGATGGTCACTGGTGGTGATGTTAGGCTCCAGAAGGTCGTGCAGACAGAAGAGTGGTCGTGCAGGCTGGGTCGGCAACTGGCGGATCAGAGAGGCACAGAAGGGGCAGGCAGAAGAATAGTCAAAGTCCAAGCAGAGTTCGTTCACAGGCTGGCGGCAAGGTACAGAAGGGTCGGACAAGTGGATGGTCGTAGATGGCCAGGGTCGGTGCAAGCAGATAGGTAGCAGGTCAGAGCAAGCCGGGTCGGTACACAGGAACAACACAGGAAGCAGGTTTCAGGTAGGAGAGCTGAAGCTCACAGGTACTCAGACGCTGTAGAACGGACAGCACCTGCTGACAGGTGCAGGGAGCTTAAATAGAGCTATTTGGTGAACGGCAAAACTCTGCAAAAAAGTCCAGATCATGGCCTGACTTCACCAGGCAAATCTTTTCTTTCCTAACACTGCCCCCCCCAAGAGGCAGCCTCCGGATGCCCAGCTTGGCCAGCTTGGCAGGGTTGTTATCCCAGAAGGTTTGGATGCAATCATCAGCATGAAGATTGGTTTCAGGCTCCCAAGAGCTCTCTTCTGGCCCATAGCCCTTCCATTTTAAAAGGTATTGAACCACACCGCCCCTCTTTCTGCAGTCAAGTACGGACTCGACTTCGAACTCCTCTTCTCCATCGATAACGACAGGGGCTGGGGGAGCGCCAGCTCTATTGGGGAAGGGGTCCGGGGTCACCGGCTTAAGCAGAGACACATGGAATACCGGGTGTATTCTTAGAGACTGCGGGAGATCCAACTCAAAGGACACCTGATTAACTTTCCTCTTAACTGGGAAAGGGCCAATGAACCGTGGGCCCAACTTCTTGGATGGGCAGGACAACTTAAGGTTCTTGGTGGACAACCAAGCTTTGTCACCAGGCTGAAGGTTGAGTTCACCTCGTTTTTTCTTATCGAAAGCAGCTTTCGTTGTTTCCTGCGACTTAGCAAGTGTTTCCTGTAGCAACTTCCAATCGGCCCTGAAAAATTGCGTGGCCTCGTGAACTGCAGGTAATGCTGTTTCCTGAGCAAGACTGGGAAGCAAAGTGGGGTGGAACCCATAATTAGCCCAGAAGGGGGACTGCTTTGTTGCGGAGTGCACCGAATTATTGTAGGCGAATTCCGCCAAGGGTAACAGTGAGCACCAATCATCCTGAGCGTAGGCTGAGAAGCAGCGGAGGTATTGCCCCAATGTTTGGTTTGTCCTCTCGGTCTGACCGTTGGTCTGAGGGTGGTACGCTGTTGAGAAGGAAAGGTCGATCTCCAAGGCAGAACCGAGGGCCCTCCAAAAGCGAGATGTAAACTGGACCCCCCGGTCAGACACGATGTTACCTGGCACACCATGGAGCCGAATAACTTCCTTGATGAAAATTTGAGACGTCTCTTTTGCAGTGGGGGTGCCCTTCATTGGGAGGAAGTGTGCCATTTTTGTCAACCTGTCCACTACGACAAAAATTGTGGTGTATCCTTGAGCCAGGGGCAGCTCTACAATGAAGTCCATTGATATTTTGGACCACGGCCGGTCAGGAATGGGGAGAGGTCTTAACAGCCCACAGGCTCGGGCTTTGTCTGACTTATTTCTGGCACAGGTGGAGCAGGAGCGGACATAAGCCAAGCAGTCGTCGGGAAGCAATGGCCACCAGAAGGAGCGTGATACAAGCTCAGCGGTTTTCCGTGAGCCGAAGTGTCCGGCTAGTTTATGATCGTGGCACAGCTGCAATATGTCAGGACGGAGCGGGGTTCCTCGAGGCAGGACTGTATAACGTCGACACGGTGCTAGTATTTGATCGGCCTGTGAAGCCGAGTGCCTTTTGGCGACTCGAACATAGTGCGAGGAAGACCACCGGTAACGAAGGGCTGCTGACGAACCGAATACAGGCGAGGACGAGGTGGACACGGTCTTTATTCAGTCTGTTTCGGGCTCGGACACCCGACAATTCTGGAGAGGGGTAAGGACTGGCCGGCACCAGGTTTTATAGTTACCTGAAGTAACATCTCGACGGGGACCGAGTTCCTATGTGGTGTTAAAAACAGCATCACCTGTCCAACTGTTT
>BLSH010523922.1:880666-890703 GCA_018402905.1 Glandirana rugosa | reverse complement strand
GACAAAACTGCTTTATAAAAAAGCAACCACTCTGAAGGATATTTTAGTCATTACACAGAAACAGGGACAAATGATGAATGTAAAACGTTGGTTAAGGGCACCTTCCTTTGTGGAACTTGCTCTTGATATATATGTTCTTGGCATGGCGCAGTCCTATTAAATGGCTGGCATTACCTTCCACATCATTTTGTGAACTACTCCACTAACTATACTAGAAGATATGCAAGTAAAGGGGAAGCATGGGTAAACAGGACATAACCTGGGACTACGAACAAGGGATCAGAGATGGGGTAACAGGATTCAGGAAAAAGTAGAGGTCAGGATCAGGATAAACAGAAAGCAGGTATGTGGCAAAACACTGAAGCACTTATACAAATCAAGAAAGGGGTTATAAACCTTTCCACGAGCCAGCATCAGATGGAGTCTAGTTACTCGGATCTTCTGGCTGCTGGGAGACACCCACTGGTGGACACCTGAACTGTGCTCTTTAGCTCTGGGAACCACAGTACCCCCAGCAGGTTATCCAGGGCTTGACAATGACACTGCCTATTAGGAACATCATGCCAACTGTCAGGCTCATGCGCATCTGATTTTGCGCCCATGTACTTGCATCAGCATATGCACATTAGGCACACGTGCACGTGAACGTGAAGTAACATTGAAGGCAGATATCGGCACCAAGTGGGTTATTTAGACCAGAGTTCTGCATAGGATTTTTGCTTTTAGTCAGTATTCCTGTAATTCTTAGCCCTGAACATGTGCCTGAACTTGTTGCTGAACTTGTGTGCCTATGCCTGCCCATCAACCTTGGCCTGGACTTCTCAACAAGATTCTGCTTATGGTACCTTGCTGCCCGCACATTGCCAACTTCTGCTTAGTTCTGCCTATGATTTGGAGCTTTCCTACTTACCCATTACTGACGACAGCTTATGACTCGACTCCACTAATAATTGAACTTGGCTTGTTACCAGCTTATTTGTCTCTCTTACATGGTGGAATTATCAAGCTGCTTAAATACTCTCCAGTCACTGTACAATATATGTGGCTATTGTCAAAGGGTATAACAACGTACAGCATAACCTATGGAAGAGAAACAAACAAGTCTAGCAACTTATGAGACAAAAGCACTTCTGCGTTGCTTTTTCAGTTCTTTCATTGCTGGCACAGAGATAGACAAGGATTCACTGAGAAGCAGAGAGGGGTCTAACCTTTAGAAGTGGAATGTAAAGTTTACTACTTGGGGAAAAGTGCTGTATACAGTGTGCCTTGTAACTTCCTAAACTATTTGTGCTCCCCAGGAAACAATGTAATCATATTTACAGTAAACCTGTCACAAATTTGAACAATTCAAACTGAGCATATGACGAAAAAAGGCATAAACAGAAGTTACATTTAAGGAAAGCCCTATATCAAATCAAACAGTAGATCCTGCAATATAAGACCTGATATAGTTGCATCAAAATCATCACTGTGTACAGGAAAAATCAAAATATGCATATACAAGGGGTTTTTAAAAAGTTTTCGCTCTTTTATTTGATTAATAGTGTTAAAAAATTGGGGAAACTTTTTGAAGAACCCATGTAACTTTAGCTGCCAATATCTCCAGACCTTTGATCACTTTGACATACAATTTTCAATGAAGGTAACCTCTTTTACACCAGATAATCTACAGTTGCTTTGCAGAGTTTGTCCATGCTATCCAGGATCTTCTATAATCTAACAAACCTTGTTGGACATTGCTTCTCATCGACGCCAACATAGAGCACTGGAGTAGAAAGACAGGTGTAGTGTATTTACACTAAGGCCCCTTTCACATGGGGTAGACTCAATTTTGATCAATAGAGGATCTGCTTGTTGATCCCCTGCTGATCAGAACAGAGCAGGTGGATGACAGGTCCGTGTCTGCTTAGTTTCTGCAGAACTGACACAGAGAGAGCCCGTTCTGCTCTATGGGTGGCTGCATGTAAATGGACTCCATTGTCCTTTTACACCAGACTATCTCTGATTAGAGTTGAGGGAACACCTGGACATTCGCGTTCAGAGGGTCTGAACGAACTTTGGGAAAAAGTCCGGGTTCGGCACCGAACCTTGCCCGAACTTTATCCCGGATCCCGAACCTCATTGAAGTCAATGGGATCCGAACTTTTAGGCACAAAAATTGCTGTAACAAAGTCCTGGCAAGTGCTAGAGGGCTGCAAAAGGAAGTAACATGGGGGTAAGAGTAGGGCAAGTGCCCTACAAAAAAATGGGGATAGGGAAAATAAATTTAAATCAAATTTAAAAAAATGGGAAGGGGGGGTGGTTGTGGAGTAGGAGCCTAGAGGTTGACTAGGCCGTGACCGTGGCAGTGTAGGTGGAAGTAGCGGTGGTCGAGGAGGAGGAGGAGGAGGTAGCCAACACTGTTTTTTTTTGTTTGTTTATAATTGGGGTAGCCCCCAAAATATTGAGGCATATTCAAAAAAACAAGTATACAAATGGCTGTGTGAGTCCGGTCTAAATGTTTATTCTGCACAAGGTACAGACAAGTCTTGTGGGATCCATGCCTGGTTCATTTTAATAAACTTTAACTTGTCCACGTCCAGCCGTGCTAAACACACGTTCAGACAATACACTGGCTGCAGGGCAGGCCAGCACCTCCAAGGCATAAAGGGCAAGCTGAGGCCATGTGGCCAATTTGGAGACCCAGAAGTTCAATGGGGCAGACCCATCAGTCAGTACGTGTAGGTGTGTGCACACATGCTCTTGCACCATGTTGCTGAAATGCTGCCTCCTGCTAAGACATTGTCTATCGGCTGGTGGTGCTGTTTGTTGTGGCGGGCTGCTGACAAAGCTTTGCCACATTTCGGCCATGCTAACCCTGCCTTCTGAGGTGCTGGCGGTGGCACAGCTGCGTTGGTGGCCTCTTCCTCCTCCTCTGCCTTCACCTTGTGCTTCCACTGAGCCCCGGTGTCATTTGGGAATGCCCTCAGCAGCGCCTCTACCAGTGTGCGCTTGTAGTCGCGCATCTTCCTCTCACGCTCCAGTGAGGGAATTAAGGACGGCATGTTGTCCTTGTAATGGGGATGCAGCAGGGTGGCCACCCAGTAATCAGAAGAAGTTACAATGTGGGCAACTCGGCTGTCGTTGCACAGGCAGTGCAGTATGTAGTTGGCCATGTGTGCCAGGCTGCCCACAGGCAAAGACAAGCTGTCCTCTGTGGGAGGTATATCATCTGTGTCCTCTGTATCCCCCAGCCACGCTCCAGTGATGCCCACAAGCTGTGTTGGGTGCCACCCTGCTGCGATTCTTCCTCCTCCTCCTCATCTTCCTCATCCTCCTCATCCTCCAGAACTGTGCCCTGGCTTGAATATTTTTGACCTGGCCTATGCTGGTGCAGGAACCCACCCTCCGGGCCACTTGCGAATGACTGGCCTAATAACCATGGATGTAACCCCTCTTCCTCCTCCTCATCCTCCTGTGCCACATCCTCTTCCATCATGGCCCGAAGTGGTTTTTCAAAGAGACATAGAAGTGGTATAGTAACGCTGAGAACAGCGTCATCATCACTGGCCATGTTGGTGGGGTACTCAAAACACCGCAATACGCTACACATGTCTCGCATGGAGGCCCACTCGTTGGTGGTGAAGTGTTGCTGTTCCGCAGAGCGACTGACCCGTGCGTGCTGCAGCTGAAACCCCACTATTGCCTGCTGCTGCTCGCACAGTTTCTCCAGCACGTGCAAGGTGGAGCTCCTCCTTGTGGGCACGTCGCTTATGAGGCAGTGAGCGGGAAGGCCGAAGTTCCACTGCAGCGCAGACAGGCGAGCAGCAGCAGGGTGAGAACGCCGAAAGTGCGCACACACGGCCCGCACTTTATGCAGCAGCTCTGACATATCCGGGTAGTTTTTTAGAAAATTCTGTACCACCAAATTCAGCACATGCGCCAGGCAAGGGATGTGTCAAACCGGCTCGGCCCAGAGCTGGTACGAGATTTCGGCCATTGTCGTTGTCAGAAAACTGGTGTGACCAGAAATGTGTGGACTGCACAAAAAATACTAAACAAAAGCGTAACTAAAATAAGAGGATTTATATTAAGGTGTGACAGTGAACTAAAACGCACAACCAAAATATAAATAGTGAAGCCAACCAAAAGCATATAACTAGAGCAGTAAGGAAAGTCCAAACCATAAACTTCAAGCCAGGCCAGGGTCATCTACGGGATATCAGTCAGAGGGAACTGGAGAGCAGGACAAAGCAGGGATTCAGGGTAAGGATGCAGTTTCCGGATGCAGGTCTCAGGATACAGAGGCACGAGGAACAATACCAAGGCAAGCTAGCACAGCACTCCCAGGTTTAAATACACTTCCTGCAAACAGTCACAGGTGATGCTTGATTGCAGGAGATGATATCAGGTCCTGACTGCGAAGAGACACCTGCTGGTGGACACTGGAACTGCAGCCCCTAGGTCTGGGGGCTACAGTGCCACCAACTGGTGAAAGCGTTCCTAACAGTACCCCCCCCCCTCGAAGGAGCGACCTCTGGATGCCCCAACCAGCCATAGCAACAAGAGTCCCGAATGACAGTGTCTTACGAGTCTAAGGAATGCCAGGTTCCAGATCAGAGGACCTGCTGCCGGGATCCAGAAAGATTCCAGGAATTCCACCACCTGGGTCTGGTAACAGGTTAGGTACCTCAATGCTGGGGTACCATGGGTCATTAGCAAACTTGGGCACATCCGGCTGGCCAGCGGGCACAGGATCAGCAGACTGAACAGCGGGCACAGGATCAGCAGGTTGGAAAGCAGGCACCAGAACAGCAGGCTGAGAATAAGGAACCAGATTAGACTGGACAGCGGGCGCTGGTACACCAGGCTGGACAGCGGGCATCAGAACACCAGGCTGGACTGCAGGCTCCCGAACATCAGGCTGGACAGCAGGCATCAAAACAGCAGGCTGGACAGCGGACACAGGATCAGCAGACATCGGGTCATCGGGCACAGGATCTGCAGGCACCGGGTCATCGGGCACAGGATCAGCGGGCACAGGATCAGCGGGCACAAGGTCAGCGGGCACAAGGTCAGTGGGCACAGGATCAGCAGGCACCGGTTCATTGGACACAAGGTCATCGGGCACAGGATCAGTGGGCACCAGGTCATCGGGCACCGGGTCAGCAGGCACCAGGTTAGCAGGCACAGGGTCAGCGGGCACAGGGTCATCTGACAAAGGATCAGTGGGCACCGGATCAGTGGGCACCAGGTCATCAGACACAGGATCAGCGGGCACCGGGTCATCAGACACAGGATCAGTGGGCACAGGATCAGCGGGCACAGGATAAGTGGGCACCAGGACATCGGGCACCAGATCAGCAGCCACTGGGTCATCGGACACAGGATCAGCTGGCACCAGGTCATCAGACACAGGATCAGCAGGCACAGGATCAGTGGGCACCAGGTAATCGGGCACAGGATTATCAGGCACAGGATCAGCGGACACCAGGTCATCGGACACAGGATCAGCAGGCACCGGATCATCAGACACAGGATCAGCGGGCACAGGATCAGTGGGCACCAGGTCATCGGGCACAGGATTGTCAGGCACAGGATCAGCGGACACCAGGTCATTGGACACAGGATCAGCGGGCACTGGGTCATCGGACACAGGATCAGCTGGCACTGGGTCATCGGACACAGGATCAGCTGGCACTGAGTCATCAGACACAGGATCAGCTGGCACTGGGTCATCGGACACAGGATCAGCTGGCACCGGGTCATCAGACACAGGTTCAGCGGGCACAGGATCAGCGGGCACCAGGTCATCGGGCACAGGACCGTCAGGCACACGATCAGCGGACACCAGGTCATCAGACACAGGATCATCAGGAACAGGATCAGTGGGCACCGGGTCATAAGGCACAGGATCAGCGGGCACCGGGTCATCAGGCACAGGATCAGCGGGCACCGGGTCAGCGGGCACAGGATCAGTGGGCACCAGATCAGTGGGTACCAGATCAGTGGGCACTGGGTCATCGGACACAGGATCAGTGGGCACCGGGTCATCGGGCACTGGGTCATCGGGCACTGGATCAGCGGGCACAGGATCAGCGGGCACCAGGACATCAGGCACCGGATCAGCGGGCACCGGGTCATCGGACACAGGATCAGCGGGCTTCGGGTCATCAGACACAGGATCAGCGGGCACAGGATCAGCGGGCACCAGGTCATCGGGCACAGGATCGTCAGGCACAGGATCAGCGGACACCAGGTCATCGGACACAGGATCAGCTGGCACTGGGTCATCAGACACAGGATCAGCTGGCACCGGGTCATCAGACACAGGATCAGCTGGCACCGGGTCATCAGACACAGGATCAGCTGGCACAGGATCAGCGGGCACCAGGTCATTGGGCACAGGATCGTCAGGCACAGGATCAGCGGACACCAGGTCATCGGACACAGGATCATCAGGCACAGGATCAGCGGGCACCGGGTCATAAGGCACAGGATCAGTGGTCACGGGTCATCAGGCACAGGATCAGCGGGCACCAGATCAGCGGGCACCAGATCAGTGGGCACCGGGTCATCGGACACAGGATCAGTGGGCACCGGGTCATCGGGCACTGGGTCATCGGTCACAGGATCAGCGGGCACCGGATCAGCGGGCACCGGGTCATCGGACACAGGATCAGAAGGCACTGGGTCATCGGGCACTGGGTCATTGGGCACTGGATCAGCGGGCACAGGATCAGCGGGCACCAGGACATCGGGCACCGGATCAGCGGGCACCGGGTCATCGGACACAGGATCAGCGGGCACCGGGTCATCAGACACAGGATCAGCGGGCACAGGATCAGCGGGCACCAGGTCATCGAGCACAGGATCAGACAGGTACAGATTTGCTGTTGTGGAGGCAGATTGGAACAGATTGGCTGGTGTAGAGACGGGCTTGAGCAGGTTGACTGGTGTGGAAGCAGACTGAAACGGATCGGCTGGTGTGGAAGCAGACTGGAACAGATCGGCTGGTGTGGAAGCAGACTGGAACAGATCGGCTAGTGTGGAAGCAGACTGGAACAGATCGGCTGGTGTGGAAGCAGATTGGAACAGATCGGCTGGTGTGGAAGCAGACTGGAACAGATCGGCTGGTGTGGAAGCAGACTGGAACAGATCGGCTGGTGTGGAAGCTGGACTGGATATTGGCTGAATTGTGCCGGTTGGAAAAAACTTCAGTTTATTTTTAGGTTTAACCATTGAATTTCTGTATGTGTCTGCAGGGCTGTAATTAGGGGGTGCAGCTGATGGGAGAGTATGGCTGGAGTATGGTAAGAAAGAGGGAGCGGTCGCTAAGGTGGATCTTTGTGGACTGGTTGTAAGCAGCGAAGAAGAGGTAGGTGGGTTAAAGGCAGGGTAGGTGCAGCAGGTGGAAGTGGGGTACTGATATTTGGTTGGTAGCAGAGTATATTGGGCTGTGACTGTGGTTGCTGTAGGTGAAGGAGAGAGAGACCTCTGGACAAACTGGTGGCTAATGGATGAATGCATGTCAACAGATACTGAGGAGGACAGATCCGACCAAGCTTGAAGTAGAGGCTGAACAAATGTCAATTTACACTCTCCTCGTCTGACCAATGAGTTTACTGCGTTGATACAGTCTAATAGAGCCTTTTGTGAAAACGCAGAGTAATGTTCAACAAAATTACTTCTATCGTCTTCCAGGAGCCAGACAAGCGACGCCACCTGACAGACATTGAAGGGCGGTTTATAATCATCGCCGCCGGTAGGCGTATTTCATAAAGCAAACTCTGCACACACCTGAATCAAAGGCTGAACCTCTCCAAATGTCAGACTGCCCTGATCAACCAGGGAATGAGCAAGACTCATACACTCCATTAGCTGGTCACTGGTCCACTCTTTTAATGCCTGGCAGCAATGGTCACGATCCTCTGTCAGCAGCAGAGAAAAATAAATAACCTCTTCCAAACGCATATTGTCACAAGCAGCCAAAACAAGATTGCTTTTCTGTGCAGCCACTTCTGGTCAGGAATGGCCTTGGTATTATGTCAGAAAACTGGTGTAACCAGAAATGTGTGGACTGCACAAAAAATACTAAACAAAAGTGTAACTAAAATAAGAGGATTTATTATAAGGTGTGACAGTGAACTAAAACGCACAACCAAAATAGAAATAGTGAAGCCAACCAAAAGCATATAACTAGAGCAGTAAGGAAAGTCCAAACCATAAACTTCAAGCCAGGCCAGGGTCATCCACAGGAGATCAGTCAGAGGGAACTGGGGAGCAGGACAAAGCAGGGATTCAGGGTAATGATGCAGGTTTCCGGATGCAGGTTCCGGGATACAGTTCTCAGGATACAGAGGCATGAGGAACAATACCAAGGCAAGCTAGCACAGCACTCCCAGGTTTAAATACACTTCCTGCAAACAGTCTCAGATGATGCTTGATTGCAGAAGATGATATCAGGTCCTGACTGCGAAGAGACACCTGCTGGTGGACACTGGAACTGCAGCCCCTAGGTCTGGGGGCTACAGTGCCACCAACTGGTGAAAGCGTTCCTAACAGTCGCACACCACCAGGCCGGGCTTGAGACTCAGTGGCAACAAAAACTCATTGGTCTGTTGTTCAATGCCCGTCCACAGCTCCTGCGCAGTGTGGGGTTTATCCCCCAAACATATCAGTTTTAAAACAGCCTGCTGTCGTTTCCCCCTGGATGTGCTGATATTGGTGGTGAAGGTGTTACGCTGAGCGAATGAGTGGGTGGTCGAAGAGGAGGAAGCGCAGTAGGAGGAGGAGGCAACAGGGGGCAAAGAGAAATGCCCAGCAATCCTTGGTGGTGGAAGGACATATGCCAAATGGCTAGCTGGCTCAGGCCCACCCGCCACTACATTTGCCCAGTGTGCAGTTAGCGAGATATAGCGTCCCTGCCCGTGCTTACTGGTCCATGTATCAGTGGTTATGTGGACCTTGCCACAGATGGCGTTGCGCAGCGCACACTTGATCTTGTCCCAGACTTGTTTGTGCAGGGAAAGGATGGCTCGCCTGGAAAAGTAGTGGTGGCTGGGAACCACGTACTGTGGGACAGCCACCACCATCAGGTTTTTGAAACTGTCCGTGTCCACCAGACGGAATGACAGCATTTCAAAGGCCAGGAATTTTGAAATGCTGGCATTCAGGGCGAGGGATCGCGGGTGGGTAGGGGGGTACTTCCTCTTTCTCTCCAGTGTTTGGGAGATGGACAGCTTTAAGCTTCCATGGGACCATGGTGTGGAAATGCTTGGGGACGGTGGTGGACATGGTGGCGTTGCTGTCATATCGTCTGTTTGCTGGGTGGCAGGTGACACTGTCACTGTAGAGGTGGAGGAAGAGGCCGAGGCAGCAGCAGAAGAGGACGCAGGAGGAGGCCGAGACCTTTCTTGAATTCCAATGCAGCTTGTGCCTTGAATTTAGATGCCTGGTCATGGGGGTTGTGCTCAGGTTGAGAAAATTTATGCCTCTGCTCAGGCTATCATTGCACAGCTTGCAAACCACTCGTGTCTTGTCGTCAGCACATTGTCTGAGCGCCTTTGAGCTGCCTTTGGTGTGCTAGGTCCCTGGGTGCAGTGGGTAGTAGCAGGCCTACTGTCTAGGGGACGCTCACTCTGCTTTTGCAACCTGCTTCCTCTTTTGCTGAAAAACTACTGAGAGGACCACACGAAAGGCACCCGGTAGGTATATCGCGACGGGGTCTTCACCTTCTGTAACTCACGTGGCTACGGGTTGGTGAAGACAACGTCCTACTCCTGTACCTTTGTGGTCGCGTCGTGTTGAGACTACTACTGCTTTGTGTCCACGGTTGACGACGTCGAACGGAGTCACACGTCTGACTGTTCCTCTCGTCACCACTTCCCACCCACCTTCTACTACACCTCCTACTACTCCAAGATCTGGGGTGTACCTTACTCCCAGTACGTTCACTGCACACGTCAAACCTCCTTCTCCACCACCAACGTGTCTCCGTGGTCGTGTCGTTTTCTCCTTCGTCCAACGTTTTCGTCTCACTCGCAGGGGATCTGTCA